>NW_019776113.1:352484-488880 GCF_001039355.2 Lingula anatina | reverse complement strand
GAAAAAAAAAGAAAGAAAAAAGAAATAAAAAAAGACCTGATGCTGTAACACTGTCGACTAAGTGCTGTATTAATAATCACTATTGTGCTACACAACTTGTGCGTATAAAGTAGTTGCAGGTTTTGGTTTGATTATTTACAACAATAAAACACACACACACGCAAACACAAATTCATAGTGGAACAAAGGTAGTCGTTAAATCAAAACTTTAAAATATGGCCGTGCCATAATTGTGAGATACTGATGTTAACGCCAGATATATGAGCTGTCGACTTATCACCTAGCACTTCACACTAATTATATTACCTCTATCTAATTTCAAACACGTTACCCCCTAGAGGCTAGTCGATATATGCTGCTAATTACACCATGCATTTCTGAATCAAATTCCATAATGTAAGTGACATAGGCGACAATTTATGAGCACAAATTCTTCACAAGGTCGTTTTTGGCATTTTGCCTCAATACTTTATATATCCATTAACAAACAAACAAACAAACAAACTAATAAATAAATATGCTTATAACATAGGTCATAATATCCTGACATATCGACATTATAGATTGTTATTGTTTAGTTTCATTTAGACCATAATATATGCTTCAAGAACATATCACGTACAATAAATACATAGTGCTCTGTATACAGGCATGGTTCTCAATATATCCTCCTCCCCTTATACAATTCCCAAAATAATGTATATTCAACAAAGGCAAAATTTCCCCTGCTGGGGGCTAGTGGATCCGAGGGCAAGGAGCTCCCCAGGGACCATATTATAAAAATAAACCCAGAGAACTTCCAGTCTACCTCATATAGAGATGTCTGGAGCCATACTTCATTGAAAGCCTTACGTTCTTGGGCTAAGTTTAGACTTCTAAAATCAAATAGATGACTACGGAATGTCGATTTTGTGATATTTGTCTTTGAGTTTGAGTGGACCTCAATAATTGTATTTGATATATCTTTTTGGGCTATTGTTACCACATGGAAAGTGGCTTTTAATGCTCTTTGCGTAAACGCATCTTTGTAGGCAAAAAGAAAGTCTTGGTAGGCTTATTTTTCGTAAGACAAGTCTTAGTTGGCTAAATTCTTTGTATACTTTCAGTGAAACAGACCCCTGGTGTGGAATTGGTCCTAATTACAATTTAAAGACAACATCTTTCCTTTTGACTTAAAAATGTGTAAATATTGCATTTTTGTAGAAATGTTTGTCCTAACTCAGTCGATGAATAGCTGCAAAACTAATGTTTCCTTTCGATTTATACCCGACACGAAATAAAATGTATTGTATTGTATTGTAAAACTCAATCCAGTATATTGTGAGAATTGATAACATTATAACGTTTAACAATTATCACCAAGGTGCTAGCAATAAATGAGACGTATATCACATCAGTCCATATGTACTTGGGCGAAAATTGATTCCAATATCTACCATAAATCTTAACAATGTAGCTTTCTATTGAACTGACAAAGTGCAGGATTTTGAACACACGTTAAATATAAAAACCGCTTCTTGTTTTTGAACATCTCTGGGAACAAGTTAAACGTTTTGATAATATTTTAACAGGTATTTGCCATAAAATAATATTAATTATAATACATAAATAAATGAAAATAATAAATTACCTCATCCTGACGATTCTCGTCTCCCGTCAACCATCTTGTCACAGTTTTAAATCACGTGGAAAGTCAGTAAANCACACACACGCAAACACAAATTCATAGTGGAACAAAGGTAGTCGTTAAATCAAAACTTTAAAATATGGCCGTGCCATAATTGTGAGATACTGATGTTAACGCCAGATATATGAGCTGTCGACTTATCACCTAGCACTTCACACTAATTATATTACCTCTATCTAATTTCAAACACGTTACCCCCTAGAGGCTAGTCGATATATGCTGCTAATTACACCATGCATTTCTGAATCAAATTCCATAATGTAAGTGACATAGGCGACAATTTATGAGCACAAATTCTTCACAAGGTCGTTTTTGGCATTTTGCCTCAATACTTTATATATCCATTAACAAACAAACAAACAAACAAACTAATAAATAAATATGCTTATAACATAGGTCATAATATCCTGACATATCGACATTATAGATTGTTATTGTTTAGTTTCATTTAGACCATAATATATGCTTCAAGAACATATCACGTACAATAAATACATAGTGCTCTGTATACAGGCATGGTTCTCAATATATCCTCCTCCCCTTATACAATTCCCAAAATAATGTATATTCAACAAAGGCAAAATTTCCCCTGCTGGGGGCTAGTGGATCCGAGGGCAAGGAGCTCCCCAGGGACCATATTATAAAAATAAACCCAGAGAACTTCCAGTCTACCTCATATAGAGATGTCTGGAGCCATACTTCATTGAAAGCCTTACGTTCTTGGGCTAAGTTTAGACTTCTAAAATCAAATAGACGACTACGGAATGTCGATTTTGTGATATTTGTCTTTGAGTTTGAGTGGACCTCAATAATTGTATTTGATATATCTTTTTGGGCTATTGTTACCACATGGAAAGTGGCTTTTAATGCTCTTTGCGTAAACGCATCTTTGTAGGCAAAAAGAAAGTCTTGGTAGGCTTATTTTTCGTAAGACAAGTCTTAGTTGGCTAAATTCTTTGTATACTTTCAGTGAAACAGACCCCTGGTGTGGAATTGGTCCTAATTACAATTTAAAGACAACATCTTTCCTTTTGACTTAAAAATGTGTAAATATTGCATTTTTGTAGAAATGTTTGTCCTAACTCAGTCGATGAATAGCTGCAAAACTAATGTTTCCTTTCGATTTATACCCGACACGAAATAAAATGTATTGTATTGTATTGTAAAACTCAATCCAGTATATTGTGAGAATTGATAACATTATAACGTTTAACAATTATCACCAAGGTGCTAGCAATAAATGAGACGTATATCACATCAGTCCATATGTACTTGGGCGAAAATTGATTCCAATATCTACCATAAATCTTAACAATGTAGCTTTCTATTGAACTGACAAATTGCAGGATTTTGAACACACGTTAAATATAAAAACCGCTTCTTGTTTTTGAACATCTCTGGGAACAAGTTAAACGTTTTGATAATATTTTAACAGGTATTTGCCATAAAATAATATTAATTATAATACATAAATAAATGAAAATAATAAATTACCTCATCCTGACGATTCTCGTCTCCCGTCAACCATCTTGTCACAGTTTTAAATCACGTGGAAAGTCAGTAAGAGAATTGAGCTAGACAAGATACCGAAATTTGAATAAAATAAACATTCTGTAAGTTAAGGACTTTTTAATCTCCCCAGATGGTTATTGCAAGTGACAGGTAAGGAGTATCAAAGGATGGTTAGTAAGAGAAAAATACCACTTGCCCCAGCAAAGTTCGTTAAGTAAGTGATTCACGTGGCAATTTAACATTTTGTGCCCATTTAAATGGCAGTATTTCTAAAATTTTATTCAATTACGCAGCCAAATCACAACCACCTAAACACAGAATGTTATAAAGTGAACAACCGTCACTGCGATCTACAAATTACAATAGATCTGGGACCTTTTCACTTCGAGTGGTACATTAAACTGGACCGGTGTAACGTAACAGAGAGTCCCCCCATGAGTCCGATTCCCATTCATTTGTTCAGATAAGCCTCACCCTTGATTTTGACCCTCTCACGTCCGGCTTACCCTAACCATTATAACTAAATGGTTGGCGGACTTTCTGTTACACGTACTCTCGGTTTCGTTACATCGGTCCAATCTGAGAGGTCCCAAGATGTTATAACGCTACAGGGGGGTGGGGGGTTACTACCTTTCACAGGTTTTCTACAAGTCCCCTTCCTGTTGCTAAGTATATTAATTGGCTGTGTCGAGCACGGGGGTTCCGTTTAGGTGATTAGCTCACTTGAAAGCCAGTGTACTAAGTTGGCATTGTTTGTAACTGGACCGGTCTATTTAAATGTACCTCTTGATGAGAATAGAGCTTTAGTTACCCCCTCCCAGAGTTCGTATCTCCAGTTCCAGCGCCTCTTCTTCGTCCTCCTCGATGTTCAAGTGTGTTGTAGAGCGGTGAGGCTGGTGCTGGACCGTCTCACCAGGGCTCCTGTGCCGTTCCCATCGGCGGTTGTTAACTGGTAACCCAAGGAACTCTGGGATTTCTGTCCGTTTTTTGGAATCTGTCTCTTACATCGACGGCAGCAGAACACGCTCCTGTTATAATGTCGTCTGAACTGCTTGCTTAAGATGTACAAAGTCAGAGGGTTGACGCAAGAGTTGATAAAAGCCAGGCAGAACCCAACTATTTTGAAAACATACCAGAAGAGGTTCATGTTCCCGTTTTCGTCGACATGGAACCAGATCAGGTATGCATGGCGAGGCAGCCAACATAAAATAAATATTACCACAAAAGACAAAACCACTTTCGCAACTTTCTTTCTCCCCTCTATTTGTTTGCGGTAATGGCTAGTGTTCCGGGTGTCCATGCATTCCTCCACAGGCATACGGTCGGCGCTGTGGAACAGCGAAATGGCCATCGATATGTAGAAATACGCTATTATCAAAACCGGGAGGGTGAAGTACACGAGAAATTTGAACAGAACGTCAAACTTGGGATACCAATCGGGCCAGCCTTGCGCATACGGGTAACAATGCTCTAATGCACTACCCTCTACTCCGTCTTCGGTGACGGTACCAAAGGAAACTGCTGTAACGATTCCAAGCACCAGCGACAAGATCCACGTGGATGCCACCATTATCAGCGTTTTCCTATAATTGCTGGCCTTGTGGATTTTAACCGGGCTGACGATGGCGATATAGCGGTCAGCACTCAGCGTTATTAGAGTGAATACTGATATACCCAAACTTACTATTCTAAGGTATTCTGTCAGTTTACACATGAAGTTCCCATATGGCCAGTACGGAAAGGTATATGAAGTCGCCAGAAACGGTACTGATATAGCTATAAGGAGAAAGTCACCAGCAGCTAAACTCACAATCATAATGTTCGGTCCATTCCGCAATGACTGGTTTTTTAAAATTGTGAAGATGAGGGTTCCGTTACCAAAAATGCCAACAACGAATATAAGTCCAAATATGATGGGGACCACAATGGCCGCGATGGCTTGTGCGCGGAGACCGCTGTCGTCTCCGGTGTAGGTTTCGTTGTCAGCCTCCATGGCCGGAGTAGTGATCATGGCGGCAACATTTGTGTGATTGAGGTGCAACGACTCTGTCTCTTCATTTAAATGGCTCCATAGCAATACCTTATTTTTCAAACCCATCAGAATCTCTGCCATGGTGATCAATCAGCGTCAGAATAGACCGTTTAATGCCGCCCACCGAACGTCAACAGTCTCTTATGTCACTATCTCTTGCTATTATCACCTTTCCTTTCATACTCTGCTCACTTCTGTGGTACCGGTAATGTGTAGACAGTTCCCGTTGGTAGACCTACGGCATGAGTGTTTTTTGACATTTGTCAGTCACGAACAAAGAGAATACTTGCACTTCAAAGTGAGAAGTGAACACGACACTCCAAGCGCGTTCGCTTGCAGCAGCTACTCTGACGGCGTAATTTTCGATAACAAACGAAAGTTGCCAATCATTGGCAGAACCTGATTGCTGCTATGAAATGACTAACCCATTTAGAAGGCATGCGTAAAAAGCGCCTATTCATTTTCACATTTCGACCACAAAGCGTAGTGGCAGGCTTTTTATTGATGTTGATATCTTTTGCAGAAAAGCTCTCGGTATCCAGGCTGTTTTGCGTAATGTACGTATGGATTTCAAGTAAAAGGAACATGAAATTTATAGCATTCTGTACAGGGTTCACTGTATAAAAAATAAATACGTCATTGTCTTAGGTTTCAACTGTTTGATATATACATGTAAGTAAACTTAGAACAGTAGGCAATGATTTTTTTTAAGTTTCTCAAGTTGGGTGGGAAGGCCCTCTTTTTTTTCAGAAATTGCTGGCTACACGCCTGGTTAAATAAACCTGTGTATTTTATCTTTTTTAAGAAATGCATTTAAAATAATTAAATTCAAAATAGTTTACTTTTAAAGCAGCCTCTTCACACAGATTATCCTTTAGTTTTGGAATGTCTCTGGTCTCCGGCTTTTATTTGATTTGATCAATAAAATAAGGGACATGTTGTTCTAGCTTAATTTTCGATGGGGTCACATTGTTAAACCACTGTATGCTGAAAATCAAGATAAATTGAATTAAGACGGTTTGATCTGCCAAATTAGCCTTCTAAAAGCAGGTCGTTAGACCTAATGAAAAACCTATATCTATATCTATTTCTCCTAGTCCATTATGTTTAGGCAGAATGTGGCATGCGCGGATGAAGCAATCTACAGTGGCTCTATCAATAAGTCTCTCTCTCTCTCTCTCTCTCTCTCTCTGTGTGTGTGTGTGTGTGTGTGTGTGCGCGCGCACGAGCTGGCGTCTAAATTCAGTGTGTGCGCAAAATCATGGAGACGCAGCGATGTCACTCCGCACACTAATCTTTCCTTTTCTTTCCGGCTTCATTCTAATGATCGGATCTAGTGAAGACTCATGTCTCTCCACCCTTTGATATTGTCTTTCGATAATTTGCAATCAGTCTATCTCGACAGAAAATATTGAAATTTTTAAAGGACACAATATTTACGCTTATAACACATTTTCTGAATGAGTTATCATTTAATTATAACATGGTTGTCGATGTGCTATGGGGAAAGAAAATTGCGTTTCTCTGTTCTGCCACTGAGCAGAATTCAAGCGACATGATTAATAACAATATGATGGCTATCAGCTTCGCACATAAGGCAGATCGATCTCCAAATGGTGTTTTTGCAGCAGGAAAATGGCCACTCAAGGTATGAAACTTGGTTCATATTCAGAGAAATGGGTAATTTGATACACTTAAGGTCTAACTTAATCCAAATAATCCGCGGGGATGGAATTTTTATGGGTTTATGAGCATTTTTTGGCTTAAGTCCCCCTTAATCTTTTATAACGCGGTTTATTGTTTGATCAATAATTGCGCAAGTGCCTATTTCAACGCTCAAACTCCATCCCCCACCGGCAAAATTCCAAAACTTGAACGCGTTCATGAATATTCAAAAGTTGCACGACATTATTTATGGAAAGAGATACAATAGACTTGTATTGGTGGTATTTTTAAAGTTCTAAACCACTCTGCTCGAGACCGCTCTGATATGTTTAAAAGTCACGTTATAAAGGAATTGCATGGAACTGGAGACGAAAGCCACAATTACGAAAAGGAAGGACGCATGTGTCTTTGGACCCCTTTACATGGCAAAAATTAGACGATGTCTCCAACGGGCGGCGGCTCTGGTTAAGAGAAACCCCTCGGGATGTGTTCATATTTCGTTCGTACAAAATAAAGGCCACAGCTTTAGCCTCTTTCCCTAAAATGACAAAGGCCAAAGACTTTAATCGCCAGCGTTCATCAAAGAAATCACACAAAGGAATTGAAAGCTATCAAATTTGGACACATTTTCGTTGTCCTTTAAAGTAATTTCAACATTCAATACACTTAAATACGTTAGTGCGGTAATTCCATATTCTATTTAATTGTTGGGTAAAGGCATAATCATTCTGCATTAGTAAAAGGACACCTTTTATAATTTTTCCTTTATTGTTTGTTTTCCCTGAGGTCTCCGTTATTTGACAAAGTTAAATTGTGCCCTGTAAGATTTTTCGTCCAAGGGTAAACTTCTGGTGGGCGTACCGTTGAATTAAAAGGGGAGTCGTTTCTTCGCTAACGAGCGGGATATACATGTATATGCACATGTTAGTGTTGGTACATTACTGTTAGTATCATATCTCATCACTAATTGAAAAGTTAATGGTTTTTATTGCGGAATAGATGTCTTTGATAAATGATGATAAATGATGCGATGTGCTGTATACAACAGAAAAAATAGCAACTCATTCAAGAAAACTGATCTGAAATAATGACGCTTTTGCTCATTATACTGTTGTTGTTGATGCGCTTTGTCAATGTCAGGAAGAAAGATAAAAAATGCTTCTCAAAATTCATGCATTTCCGGCTTTTAATTTTGTTGTGTGATCAAAGAGAAGAATGGCCAGATTATACGCCTGTGCATGGTCATTATTGAAATCAAGTACTGTCTATATAATAAGCTCCTACTTGAGACAGTTTTTTGAAATCGAGAATCATAAATAGGAAGCTCTGAATTCGAAGAAACGTTATGTAAAGAAATAACATAAGTGCAAAAGTGCGACTTATGCAAAGGCAGTACTACGTGAAACAACCTTAGGCGACTTAAGAGGATTCTAGGCATTGTTGCTGTATTTAGAATATTACCCAACACAATGCCTCGACAACTTATATTTGCACTAACCCAAGGAAGAGCTAGACTGTGCACTTCCTAGTCCGATTGACATACATGTATGTGTAAATAATCCTATTAAAGTACATCTTGCCGCAGTTCATCAGTTTTAATGATCCGAAAATCTTCAAACTGTGAACAGTGAACGGAGGCGGATGTACACGACAAGTATTGGCGGGGCGCAAGGCAGTCACATGATCATTAACTGTATTGCTTGCGAATTACACCTATTAATATGAGGTGCACGTGCTTAGCTGTCTTTTAGAAAAAGTACATGTGTGCTTCTTTTACCTTAAGCACCATAGTTCATTGAGTTTTAGAATGCGATAACAGTGGGGTGAAATAATTGATCTGAATTTTACTTGCCACAAGAGTTTAACTTTGAATTTTTATTAAGATGACATTTTTTCATTCAAACATTTTACTGAATTGTTTCCAATATCATCACAAAGAAAACAATAAAAATCCTATTTAAGGCAGATGCACGAATCTGTGTGGATTTTTACATTGACGTTGAGGTTCATTACCTCCGCCAAGGAGGTTAAGTTTTCACCCCTGTTTGTTTGTCTGTCATCAACATAACTCAAAAAGTTATGGACCGATTTTGATGAAATTTTCAGGAACTGTCAGAAGTGGGCCAAGGAAGAGATGATTAGTTTATGGTGGTGATCCGGATCAATAGTCAATCAATAATCAATAATAATCAAAAATCGCTGCCTTGGCGGAGGTCTGCGCTCTCGTGCTCTCGTTGTATATTAAATGCAATGCCCCTATACATGGTTCCTGAAATCCAGGTAAAATGAGCGATAACTGCCCTTCAACACAAAAATTTTGTAAAATTTCTCGACAGCAAATGTGGTTTACATCATTAAAGAGCTAGAGCACGGTGGTTTGTAAAGTCTATGATGTCATTTTCACTTGCCTTTCTTGATCTTTCGTGGCACTCGGTTACAAAGCAATTAAATTTAGATCACACGGTTAAATTGAGAAAGAGGTGTAGGTAATTGTGTGTCCTGTCCAAAATAATCTATCTTTTTTGATGTTGCATAAATAAAGAGTCAAGGGAGACAAAGACAGTATATACTTCAATGCTGCATTTTACGGCAATGTCACTCCACTCGTTGTTTCATTGCTTTCTCATTGCCTTGGCGTGACTATTGAAAGCCACTTCCTCTCAGCGGCTACTGTTTCTCCTGCGATTCATTCTTAGACAGCAAGTGGTTGTATGTTTTACATTTTAACTTACGAATTCCACCTCATGTATGAGTAGCCTGAAAATAACTTACTTTGTCTTAGAGCTCCTTTCAAATGATTTATTTGTAGATAACTTCGGATTTTTAATCTGCTTATTTGAACACAATGAAAACTGTGATTGTAGCTGTTGATTGAAATTTATAAAGCACTCCATTGTCAGTTACCATATTAGTAGCTCAATCAAAATTTAAAGATCATGCCTCTCCTTTACTTTCTCAACTGTTAAACAATGGCTTTATGTGCTTTATTAGCACGTAAAGCATTTCGACTTTATCAAAGTTTTAATTAGATCCGTAGATCCTAATACCACATGACTTTACGTACATGTTGCTCTTTTATCAAAGAACCAGTGGCAAGAGACAAGAATACCGTACTTCATAAAATTCTACACTTGAAGATGATCATCTGGATTTAGCACCAATTTTTAATATTTGTATAAATATCGTTTCAACGTGGGCTTCGCATATTTACAAGTAGTATTCATTTACCCTTGAAACTTTTCTTCTGTATCTTCAATTAGACTTAGAAGATAAAACAGCGTTCGTGTGTAATGAAAGTACGGCTGTAGCGACCAGCATCTAGTGTGTATTAGAATATTAGAATCTTCTTCAGTAAATATTGAAGACATACAGTTATCACGTTCGCAATTGATAAGAACCATCATCTAACAGCTAAAAATATGTTGTAAAAGAGGATGAAGGATGAATTCAGTTAAAGTGCATCTGGCGCACCACAGGAAGTACTTACTGTGAAATTAGTTTGCCCCACAAAAGTCATATCTAAATGAGTAAATATTTGTCAAGTGGTTTGAGAGAATGGACCTATTTCCAAAATGTTGACGAAACCCTATTGAAAATGCTTTAACGCCATGTGTTATATAACATGTATGCGTTAATGTACTGGCAGTCCCCGTTAATGGATCAGATAAAATCACTTAAAATGAAGAGTGTTTGCCTCATTTGGAAACAATGCATGGTTAATAACAAACGATACTTTGATTGGTATCTATATTTCAATTATAAAAGTTTTTGTTCTCGAAATTCTCGGAAGACAATTTCGATCTCTTCCCTGAAACTTGAGATCTTTTTAAGCTTATGCATTAATCATATCATTCATATGATAACTGCATTTTTCTTTCTGATATATCCGTGGGCCCAGGTCGAAGCGCAGTGTGTTTACTTTCATGCCACCTCTCCAAAACCAATCAATAATGACGTTATTAAGTGATAACGAACTGCGGAATGGCCCTAAAAGCCAATTATTTGATGGTCAAATTTAAATTTTCAAAATTTTAACAATAACCATAAAATCTATTCAAGTAAATTCTGAACCTGTAAAGACATGTAGGCTTAAACAACTATACTTGGCACCGTCTGGGTCTTTTTTTTTAACGCTGATACTGCGTCGGTGAAAAATAGGCTGGCAATGGGGTGAACACTTGATTCATCATGGCGTCAGCCATGCGAATTAATTCCAAAATTCCGACAGTGGACTGAAAATTTATCGTATTTTAAGCTATTGCACCTCATAGTTATCTTAATGGATGTCAATCACCCAACAAGGCCAGACTGAATTTGATACAACTTAGGGCAAAAACGATCCTTTAATGCTACATTAAAGAGCTCATGTAGCGTAAGGCTCAGAAACCAATTTCGAACAACGCCACAAGGGAACCAATTTTGAAAATGACCAATTGGTTTACTACATTTTTTCAATGATCTTTGGGATTTTAGGAACGCAAAGATAGACGCCCTTATCCATTGGATAATTATGCATATGGCGACCATCTTAAGAGAGCTTTAATCAAACACGAATGGCATTTTTTATTTTAAAAAATGGGTTAAAATGCACAGATTCAACTAAGCTTGGATTTTATAGGATTTTTTTTCTAAAGTGCATGATGCTATAGAACTTAAAAGCTAAATTAAATAGACTGGATTCAATCAACGAGGATCAATATACTGCTTTCTTGTTCTCATGGAAGCTGCCAGTAAGTTTACGCCGGCTGTCATGTGAAACCAAGGCAATCAAATATTGACTCTTTTTCTTATTCAAGAGTACAAGCAGTGGTCCAAGGACATATAGGTTGCACATTCTGGTATTGTGATTAGAATGTACATTAAATTCGTTTGGAACAAATATTGGAAAATAAATTGTTTTAATGGGTAAATGATTGTTCTTATTAAAGTGCTTAAGTGCTAAAGTACATGTTTTGGACTTAGGAATGGCAAGTGAATACCAATGAATGGCAATTCTTCGTCTGCCTTTTTATGAAAAAGCATTGAGCCCAGGCAAATCCTTAAATTGCAAAGCAAATGAAACTTGGACACATAAGGAGGAAAGAGTAGGATTCTCATTTCTTGCTGTCCTCAGGTACGATGCCAGTGCGACTTCACTCGGGCCTTCGCTGCAGTGTGGTATATATGACGTATGCTAGGTCATGTGATGGCTGCTGACGAGTTTTTTTACTCCCTAAGGACTTTGACTAAAAACTCTTCTTTTTTTCCTCGGTGAAATATTTGAAACCTCTTTCTTCTTTTGGATGCAGTTTTGTTTTTTTCTAATGATTTTGAATGGCCCATATTAACTAACATATGTCGTCGTAGACTTCTTGACGTGCGTTAAAATGCATCACCAGTAATATAAACTGTATTCGAATGCGTTTTTCAGGCTAACGTTATTTCTATGTTACGATCCTAAATCTTTTTCAATTCTGGAATAGAGATAACATGTATTTAACGAGGCAAGGGACCTACGATATCTGAAAGTAAAAGCTATTTTCAATTATTTACAAATGGTGTAAACTTGTGTGAATGACACGAAAAAAAAATACGCGTATTTTAAGATGAAAATACGAACAAACTCTAGGGAGCCAGAACTCGCTCCCAGACCGCATGCATTTATCACCGAGTAATTCAATAACCAGATACTATAAAATACGAGGTGTATGTCAATATGTGATTTTTCATGGAAAGAGTAAATATCATCAGTGTGTGAATATGTTCTTTTTTTCCTATTACAAATAGTCAGGATAGCATTGCTGCATTGCGTAGCTGCAGTTTTTAAACAGAAGAGTCCTTAGAATCAGAAATAAAATATGGACTGTTTTTCCCCTATGATATCATTAAATACATCAGCAGTAAGCGTTTACGACGTTGTCACTAAGATCATTAAAAGTTTCTTCATTAATTCTCACCAAAACCAATGAGGTAATCATTAATGGAAGGACAAATACCTCTGGAGGTGACAGTGAGGATAAAAAATGTCTTTCCTGTTAAGATACCAAATTGATAAGGAACTACAACGCGATTTCATCTAGGTAAAGACTCCCTAAGCCATCTCTTTGAAACAGCTGCGTATCATCTAGCAGCTTGCCCGGTGGCCAGTGCGCGGTCTTATTTAAATAGCTATACTTTCAATCATGATTTCTCCTCTTCCGTCTGGCAAGCATAGATAAGACTTTAGATGTGTCTACGTGTTTCATACACATATCACCGGTCGCATATTATTTCAAAGGGGAAGTGATATTTGTAAAAGATGGGCAATTACTTCCTTCAAGCATGACAAAATTGATGTCAAATGCCGAGCTGTTTACATTACTGCCTTTTAAACTATTTGCATAAGCGAATCATACGCTTGATATTCAAGTGTAATTCATTTACATGGCTGCCCGAAGATCAATACACGACACAGTTATCAATTGTGAAAGTCGCAATCCCAAACTAGGGTCGGCCCTCTGCCCCCCAAGGTCGGCAAATTGCATTACTTTGTCCGTCAATATTGACCGAGCAAAAGCAATTTCCACCACAGAAGAGCAATAGTTACCCTGAAGTTTTAATACAAAGGACAGAGACGACTCTCTTGCTGGTCGGAAAGAACATTTTTGCTAGCTTGGTCTTTTTTGTGTCTGATCATCGGAGACATTTCAAACGAACTGCATCGTGTGAGGCGTCGAAGACTTGTGTTCGCTGTAAGATTTATTGAAGACTATAAATCGATTTATCGCCGTAAATATTATAACCTCCAGCAAGAAACATGTCAATGTAAGGCAGGGAAAGAGTGACACTTTGTAAGAACATATTTTACGCTTCTTTCACTGATCATTACAACCCACACAACACCACAAACTAATCAGTTGTGAATATTTTTTTTATCCTTTTTCGTTTAATTCAGGATCTGGATAAGCTCTGGTTTATCTTCTTTGCCAATTTGTTCCATCATAAGTAAGAAACAAAGTTTCTGATGTAAAGATTGATTTTAAACAATCTACTCTTCACGCGTACAACGGACTATACATTGAGCCTCATCTGTAGCGATTATTGGAACAGTTGTAATAAATCTTTTATTTCCCGCCAGATTTTCATTAAATTAACAAGTTTATTTCATTATAAACGGCGGCTTCTTTATGAGGTTCTGTAAAACTCACGAGAAGGTTAAGAGCTCTGAACAGAGTTATCGATAAAAGCTCATATATTAAGATATGTATGGTGGCAAAAGTTTTGAAATCGATCCCCAAGGTCACAGTGCTAACGGCAATGGTGGTAAAAACGCCAATAAGAAAAAAAAAAAACAAAACATTTTACAGCATATCATGGTCGCAAGTCAAAGATGAAAGCAACGGCACATTAGGCAAAAAACCATACTAAATAAGATTACCAAAACATTGTATCGGCACTACAGTGCTACCGCTCAAACAATCTTAAGATATTTCAAAAATTATTAGAAAACATCCAGAATGAGAAATCCACTCGGTTATATAATGTAATAGTGCTAGAAAACCAACCAAATGATATAATAATCCTTTTTATCTGATGATGGATGTAAAGTCCTGGCGGAGCATACGAAATTCAATTTCTGCGTCCGCGTGGTGCGTGGAGCTTGATAGCACACAAAGCCATAAGGGTCCGGTTACACATGAAAAACTCATCTTCCGACTGATAGCCCGTTGACGCCAGACACGAGTTAGAATCATATTTTTGATTCACTTGAGTAGCTCGTAAGTATGGATATATGGTAATCGATTTGCTTTAACATCTGCTGAAGGAATTGCGGGCAGACACGTTATAATATATGAGTAACAGATAATGTAAACGAACCCTCAGTAATGATATTGTATTCAAAAAATTAGTTAATGATCATCATGGAAACCTTCTTATCTTCTCATATTTCTTGCATCTTTCGTAATTAACTTCCGTGTATATCGTGGGGGATATTTTTATTTCACTTATCCCTTTTGATATTTATCTTTTATCGTATTAATGACCTGAAATACACAAAAACACCCGAAATGAACAAAAGCATATTCTGAAAAAATAAAAAGCCCGAAAAACTGTTTTATCAGCAAATTTCCTTTTAGCAACCCCATAAAATATGATTCATACCATTTATCGTATTAATGATCTGGTAAACACAAAGACATCCGAAATGAATAAAAGCATATTCGAAAAAATCCGAAAAACTGTTTGATAAGCTAATTGCCTTCTAGCAACCGCATAAAATTTGATAATGCATAACTTATCACCATCAAATTTTGGCCACCCCATACTTTAATACTATTATCAATCATTTGGATTACCGTTTTTATTACCTGGTTTATGAGATAAAATAAAATCGTAAAATCTCATTTTGTTTTATCATAAATAAAGTGGTCTTAACTGGCCAAATATCAATCAACCTATACATTGCGCTTGTCATTGATTTCGTAATTGAATCCCACACATCTCTATGGAGGAAATATAAGCGTTGAAAACTTGACCTTTTTTTCTGATCTTCGTTAGCTAAAGTGAAAAAATGATTGCGCTAACGCGAGTGGCTCTCTGAAGGTGAAAGTCCTGCAGTTAAAGCTGCTGCCCTGTAGAGTAAATGTAATTTCCCGCACAACTCTTTTATATCGACGGCTACGGATAATTGGTCTTTAATGTTGCAATAATTGAATACTTTGGTTTTGATTAAAAACCGAAAAGCTTATGATAGAGACATTCAGTGTGTTTTCTCCTTCTCCCAACTTTCTTTTTCATTTTTTTTTTTTTTTTTTTGGGGGGGGGCTTTTATCCAAATATAGCAGCAGGTAGATAATTATGTATCACCTGCAGGGTTTTACTTTTCAATAAAGACTTATGCCCTGCCGAAAGTAAGGGAAAGACATTCATTTAACTTGGTAATATTCTGGTTAGTTCAAATTCAAAATATATCGAATTGAAAGAAATAAGAGTATGGAAGTGTATGTCCATCTCGTATTATAACCGTACCGTCAGCTTGGTATCTTGGGAATTGATTTCGTTTATGTAACCGCACTGTTATATTCTGGGCGCGCATCGCCTCGTCTCAAAAGTCCGTATCTATAAACTTTATCATCTATTACAAAGAAGCATCCTGCCGAGGACAAACTTGAGTCCCGTTAATAGATAAGAAATCTAATTTTCCCGGATCAGATTAAAAAATGGCACGCGGGACTGATTCCTTTTATCTTAGTCAACGATCGTTAAAGGATAGTAAATAATATTTACTTGGTCCGTATTACAAACCCACCTTTTTTATCATGTTTGATTGCTTATTAAAGAATATCAAATTTTTAAAAGGCACATGAAAAAGGCATCAGCTGGGACAATAGATACATTGTATCAGTTTTTCGGTCTGAAGTAGTATAATAAGAATGAAAAAAATATACACATCAGACAGCAAAAACTACACGGTCAACATTAGTCATAAATATCAACAATAATAATACATCTTCTTGTTTAGTATGAACAAAAAGTAGAGACAGACTGCCTGTAGGCATTTCCAAGGGGAAATCTGATTTGTTCTCGGATCAAAGTCCATCACGGTGGTCGCGCCGATAGAAGTCGGGAAATTGCTGTTAGGACTTTGGGACACATTTTCACATTTCCGCCGACATTTCTTGTTAAAGGCTACCATTCAAAAGCAATTAAATCTCAAATAGAATGTTGGACTATGGGTATTGTTTTCTAAAATGTGAAACATTTCAATTAAGATTCACTGAGAAATTGAAAGAATTATACACCTAACTAATTAGGCAAATGTACTTTTGCTATAAGTAACACTAATGTACTGTTAGCAGAGAAAGGACATACATGCATATCGAAAAAAAGCTGTATGTTGTGACACGGAATTCGACAAATATCTTGCTTACTACCTTACCCATGCATTTTATCTAAGTATCGCAGTTACCCCACAACTTAATAAAAAAGACATACAAAAGACAAAATACAAAAAAGAAAACTACTACATGTACTTATCGTTTTTATTCTGGGAATGTAAGGAGGAAGTGCATACCACCGGTTAATATGAGAAGGAGATTTCGAGCAGAATTTTATTCAAAAAAGTCCACTAAAAAGTCTACATTTCCCTTTTAAGATTATTACTGGTATCAGACAGTTCGACTGGCAGACAGGAAAATAGACGGACGTTATTACCCTCCCCGCGATCTTCTCGCGGAAATTAAGAAAAAAAGCTCCGATGGTAAGGACATAGATCAAGGTCAAAAGGCCTTGCTTCAATAAAATTGCCCCTAAACAGAGCTGGGAGTGGGTGGTGAAGAGAGAGACGGATCAAACTATTTAAAGGCCACATCAAAAAAAATGGACAGACATCAGGTTTTCCCACATCCGGGCTTTGATACACAGCTGAGAGGAATGGAAAAAAATTACGCACTATGGATTTGAGAGAGAGATAGTGAGAGAGAGAGAGAAAGGGGGTTCGCCATATAGATAAACGCCCCAATAAAATATTCGTCCCGATAGATACGTCTCTATACATACACGTCTCAATAGATTTACGTCTCGTTAAATTTACGTTCCGATAGATCCACCAACAGTTTCCTATAAACCCACGTATCTTTAGATCCAGGTACCGCTAGATCCATCTATCTGACATCGTAATTAATCGGCTAAAATGCCGATATTAACTTGAGATACAGGTATGAGGCTTTCGAGAGATAGTCTGGATGCGAGTACTGACCCACTCAGTGAGATGACTTAATTACAACCTGATATTTATTTATTTATATATTTATTAGGTGTTCAAACAAGATATAGGCCTACATGTACGTTCGCGTCTACACGTCTTTACTATCGTTTACTATCATTTACTCCATTCCGCAATGTACGCACGTAACTTCATCAATGTAAACTACTTGGACATAAAAACGACACAAATTCGTTATTATGTCCAAGATGTAAGTAACTTCTATATATATACAGCCGATTTTTGCCTGCAAACTTTGGGTATGTTTGTCAACCATACAGTAATGGTTTCTATCAAGTAGGCCTATACAAGACAGTTATCAGGCAGAATCATTCATGAAATGCCCAAATAAATCATACACAGTATAAAATAAGAAGAGTTTACTTGTAAAACTCTTAACATTATTTCATCAACTTTTGCCGAGTTCTTAATTGACGGGTGTGGTGTGTGTGTGTGTGTGTTTTCTTGGATTAATCGCTATAAAAAAATATATAATCTTAGGTTCCTGTCAGAAGCCTTCGTAATCAAAACTAAATGAATGTAACATGAGAATAACAAAACATCTAGTGAAATCATAAATTCTGTCAGATAATGCATTAGTAGGCCTAATGTTAATTACCCGAGTATTGCGTAAAAACGATCTATAGTAGAATAATAAATTGCTGAAAGGATTAATATGTGTACTCTCGTTTTAAACAGTGCATTTTATGTACTGAGTAGTATACCAACCATTTTGAGCAATAGTGTACCTGTAATGGATCTATCGGTATTTGGATCTAAAAATACGTGGATCTATAGGTATGCGGATTTAAAGGACGTGGGTTTATGAGGACGTCGTATCTATAGGAACGCAAATTTATAGGACGGTGGTAAAAAATCGGATCTATCGGTATTTAAATCTAAAAAGACGTTTTTTCAGTTTTCCCTTTATGTATCTATCGGTAACGGGAATATAGGGACGTGTAATATTTTGGGACTAAATTTTATCCGTACGTACCCAGAGAAAGATAGAGAAAGCTTACTTTCTTCTACCATCTTGGCCGAAGAAATATACTACATGTCGCAATTAATCAGACGAGACAAATTTGTTGCTCCCCCTCTCAAATCTCGCAATTTTTTCATTAATTGTGCAATTTTGCTTTTACCTTACCAGAGGTCTGTGAACGTTAACTGGTGCAAATACTGCAATTTTGTATCATCTTGTATCATCATCATTTTGGTGAGAACCATTGAGATATTTTGAATGAAAAACATTGTGATTTTTTCAGCCCTTTTTATGATAACATATCTAAAAGGTGTGTCAATGACAAGTATATCAGAATGTCTAAAGTTTTCCACTTCCACTTTCAAAATACATTCTTTAAAGTCCTTTTGAAAGTTAGAACATTTCTCGGTATTATTATGGTATTTGTAATGGTAAGTTTGTCAAGATTAAATGCACAAATGGCTATTGTTTTTGTGTTAACCATACTACGACTCAAACTTCTGTATTCTACAAGGTTGACAGTTATATATATATATATATTAAGGCATGCTTTGTTTTAATTCTGATACGGCCATGTTTCCCTGACTGAGACGACAGCAGCAAATTGGGCGCTTATTTCCAGTTTTTTTTGTTTTTTTTTTTACACGGTTAACGTTAGGACTCATTTTATTACTCACGAGGGTTCCGTCCAAACCTAAGTTTTAACCTAGTTTTGTGTACAATGAAATGTATCAAACCTGCTAGGTCACTCTCAGTTTGCAGTCTGGACCTTTGAAACACGTCTAATACGTGAAAGCACTGCTCATTCAAAGATGGTTTTATTGGAACAAAACAAGATTCCTTGATGGTGAACACGAATGTTGTGGGACGTTTCTTCCAGGCCCGTAGCCAGGGGGGTTCGGGGGGTTCGAAAGAACCGCCCCTTTTGCTGGGAAAAGGTCCACTCTGGGTAAAATGTGATCTAGGTACATGACGTTTTTATGGAAAAGGTCCACATCTTCAGAAAAAGACCCCCCCTTTGAAATTGCTGGCTACGGGCATGCTTCTGTACGTCATCCCTTACCAGCCTCTTCTGTTTATTAGTGAGAGTAATATTATTATCTCGGTCGGACCAAGCCCCTAATCATCAAGTTTAGGTTATGTCAGGAGCGTTGATATATTGGTATGTTATGCGTCAAGAAGGAAAAAACGTGCAAGTTTAGGCCCACGCGCCGATCAGCTTCATTAAGCTTTCCAATGAAAACGTTTTAACGGAGGGACATTCGATTAAGTAATGAAGTAGTCTATAAGTGAATTCATGACTGCACATATCTTTGTGGCACACATTTTCTTCACTCATAACAGATCTGGTCATTAATTTCTCATTGTGCTTGTGAGCAAGTCAAATATGTTCTAATAACGGTTAAAACGCGTTTTCAAAGCGAGCTAAGTGTAACGCTTTTACATTTGTCGACAAATTTCTTTACTGCATGTAGGGTTCCTTAACAATCTGATTGATCCTACCCGACGCCTACAATTAACGCCAGCGCCAAAACGATGCCCCGAATTTTTCCAACATATCTTAAACCAACTAATTATGTTACAAATGCTTTAATAGATAGATATACTTAAAAAAACCAATTTTGAAATCAGTCTTTTACATATAAAGTCAAGAATGCACTTGCTGACTGATAATCTTAAGAAATAATTCCATCATGCGTAGATTAAGAAGACCATAATTATTTCCTTCACTTACCGTCGTCTTGGGGATGGATGGTGGTTGCATTCACATTGTCACTATAGAAGTATCAGGCATTGTTGCAATGTTACGAAGGCGGTTTAGCTGCTACTGTTGACTATTGTAACGCAACTGCACTGAAGAAACTCCTACTTGGTGGTAATTAAAAGACCATGTGGTTTGTTTGCTTAAACCACCTCAGCAGTGAATTGTCTAGCTTATTAACCGGTTCTGTAGAATATCAAAGATTGCTAATCCTTACAAATTTCCTACAGAACTAATGCTGAGTAACATCCTAAACGTTCGGCCGTGAGTGAAAGACCACATGGTTTGCTTGCTTGTATCACCTCTGTAGTGAATTATTTTCCTTTGAATGCTAAATCACACTAAATACGAGTAATTGAATAACTATAAGAGAACTTTAAAAAACAAACTGCAAGATCACACACCCTTGATCGCCCGTTTTCTAATGATTTTCTTACTTTTAAGAAATTACAGGAAACTGATTTGGAAACTTTTTGCTTTACCTTCTGTTAATAAATTTAGGCTGTATAATATTTCAACATTCTGCTGTTTACATGAAGGTTTCTATGTGATGCTATTACTAGTAGTTATGATATAGAAAGTACACGTGTAGAAGTGCAATACCAACTGTCTGTAAATCGGTATTGTTTAATACCAACTGTCTGTAAATCGGTATTCTAAACAAGGATACAGATAAAACATCTGTCTCCTTTTACTAATTGTATCAAGAAAAGCGTGGCAAACTAATCGATTGCTCTGATCGTGCCACGAGCAATAAATTAAAAACTCCGCTGAATACAATTATTCACCAATTAAAAGATAAGAGTCAACGCACTGTTAATTAAAAGCATCCATGTGGAAGGTGATAATTTGAATGCAAAGCTTTAACGCATACCCACCGCTCTCAGCTAAGGATAAAAACCGTTTCAGTAGCCATTTAATTAACACAACGTGAAGTCTCGTGATATTGTTTTCTATGCGGGACGTGGGCTGAAGACCTTTAACAAACTTAGTACGTGGTAAAAGTTCATACATCAAATTGGAAAACTTTTGTGCATAACTGCAGTAGGGGTCGCCTTTTTCATTGGTAAAGCTGCACCCTGAATATAACAATTTTTATCATTTACTTTACATCATTACCAAGCAAGAAAGCGCTCGTGCTATATCCAGGCAGTTCTTTTGTTCAGGGTGTCGAACAAATGCAGTGTACAAAAACTAATCCTGTATTTTTGTGTTGAAAAAAGTTTTTTATATGGGAAGACAAAATAAAGATTTCAAAAGGATGATAAATGATAAATTAACCACCTAATATCACTTCAATCCAGCTAAGCGTAACTCTATATACACATTTTGATGAAGAATCTTTGAAGGTTGAACAGCATTTCTACAAATTGACTATAACTAACAGATGGACAGTTTTTGTCTTCGTATCGGGCGGCTTCTCGACTTCTGGGTTTCAGCCCTTTTTGAAAACAAAATGTTATATTAAGCCCCCAGGCCAGGTTCTCCAGCAGAAAGGTTTATCATAGGAACACAGAAACAGCACCAAAGTCGTAACATATTTTTAAGTAAGAATTGCACTCCCCCCGGATTGAAGTTCCCGGTCCGTTTTTCCTCTTCATCGAGCGTAATGCAACAGTACTGTCAGTTTTAGAATACCTAGAGGACAACGAACCCGTGCGTTGTAATGTGCAGTAATTTGAAAATGTTTTACATATATATTGAATCACCATCT
Source organism: Lingula anatina (assembly GCF_001039355.2). Next base: position 466,800 of record NW_019776113.1, on the reverse strand, counting down.
GTATGTTCACAACAAGAACATTTTAAACTCTTGATGCGGTTTCCGACTGTTTTTAATTTCACTGCGTTTTCTGATATCAAAATTACTATAAGATATCATATAAATGGTTTCAAAACACTAGATAATCAATTGCACATACGATGAAACGGAAGGAAATGCAGTGAATCGAGACTGAAATAAAATTTTTATGACTTCACTGGCCAGTGTGTTGGCTTCTCTTAGAGACGACAAGAGGGAAAAAATAGAGGTTGGTTTGAGGTTGACAACAGCTATTATGAAATAGAAAATAATATGTTTTAATGTAGACATGGGTACTGTACAACAAGAATTACACCAAAAAGTAAGCATAGAAAGAAATTCCAAACACAGAGGAAGGTGGAAGTATAACGCAAATTTAACCTAGTGAAAATAAGTTGGCACTTGTTACATTACTTTTACCAAATTATATATTTAGCTTTGATTTCTTGGATGCCTGAAAATAAAGGTTTTTGTATTAAAATCTAGAAAAAAATGTTTTGACGATTTTTAAAAAAATTTTGACGATATATTAAAAGACCTTATTTTAATCAGGGCTGTCTAGTTAGTGTCTTTCAGCATGTTCTAAATAGTAATGATACCAGCAGTTAATATGTTCTTTACAAATCGGAATGTTTATGGCTATATATCGTCATGCTTTACCCTCAAGATAACCCATTATATTAGGGTTTTTACCCATAGATGGTTAATGCATTGTTTTATGCATTAATTAAGAATTTCATCACCGTCTAAAAGGACCTTTTATATTCTGATCGATGTAAAAATCCGCCTTTTCTATGTTATTAACAATTAGCCTTCATGGACAGAAGAAATAACGTTTCAAACCCCCTTAAGCTTTATTTTGTATTGCGGCGTTCCGCCTATTCCTGTTCAATCTGGGCCCACGGGACCCAGACAACGACAGCTTGCAGCTCAACGGTCAAACTTGTGGATATATTGAAGATATTCTCATTCATTTTGATTTCATAAGTTCCCATCATACTGCTTGGTGATCTCCATTCACAATCCAATCATAGGTCTGTGAAAGAGACTCTGTCCACCCCCTACGGGACCCGAACATCGATCTCCGTAATGTTGTGATTTTTGTAGATTTCATCATTTCTATTTCCTGTGGTTTTGGCACCGCCTTTTTCACAGAATACTACTAGTTACATCATTTTTTAAAAGATAGGTGTACAGCCTCATACAATTTGTATTTCTTGACTGAAGACATAGAATCCATACTACCCCAGATATTTGAATGTATACCACATGATTGGCGCCATCTCCCCCCCCCCCCCTTTTTTTTTCTAGAGGACCCTGTGATATCAGAGGATAGATATAGCGTTTATGTTTCTCTTCAGTAACAGCATTATGAAGAGAAACCGCGTCTGGTTAAAAGTAACCAGTCAACCTGTTACTTTTTTGCTACTATTGTATTTTTGCCATAGAAGTAAAAAAATACTCTTTTGGTCTGCTTTGTATAATTTCCGCTTGTCCCCTGTACTTCCAGGCTTACAGACAGGTCTTGAGTGAGTTTTCGTATCTTTAACCTGTATATACATTTCGGCACATAAGTGATCACAAGAAAGGTATTACTATACAGAATAAAAGACATAAAAGCTTTGCTGAATATTAGCATGTGTTTTCAAATTCGTAGTGAAAACTTGCTAGTGCATCATTAAGATTTCATATATTATATATCATATTTTAACCTCCATTGTTTTATATTGTATGGACCCCACCCCCCCTCTGTATTCAATCTGTTGTGCCTATTCACCACGACAGTGGAGCATTTGATATATAAACTGTCTAAATATGATAATATCTTAATAAACCAGCCAATCAGCTCACTGTTCATATAACACCAAAATACAGACGTTGTGAAAGAGGTCCCATTCAGAATAGGGGACTAACTAGTCCGAGGATCAAATATGGCGACCTACTACAAAGCTTGCCGTCTAATCGGCTAATAGACACTGAATAGATATCCCGTGGGGAAGTATTCAAGTGGCCCTCGAACTAGTTAGTCCCCTATTCTGAATGGGACCAGAGACATGAACCAAATACCATACTCCACTTAACAAGACTTTCAATTAGCCCAAGATCAATTGCTCTTTTCCCCTTTGACATCCCTGGTGGTATAAGATGAAGATGAAAGTAAAGTAAGTAAAGTGCAGTATACCTCAGTCAGTACAGTACATGTCCTTTTATCCGAGAAATTACTTTAGATGTAGACTGCTTCTCTTCTTGGTTAAAAAAGTAGATTGTGGGTTACTTCTACCCTTATATCAATATAGCTTTTACATAATCATGTCATCCCCTTACTTACGCCTTCTTCGCTTATCAAGATCAATTATTTTTTCTTTTTTAAGTCGATTGTTCACATCGTACGATTCTATTTTTTTCTACGTGATGACACGAAAATAATTTCTCCAGTATTCTCCGTTAGTAATAAATATATCAAGAAAAAACTATGCTTTTATGATAAATTGTATTTTAAGAAAAGTAGTCTCATTTGTAGTTTTCAAGCCATAACGGCAGGGGCATATTGTGTTCTTTTGTCAACTTGATTTATAGACTTAATATATTTAAGGTCAAATAACAACATTTTACTGAGTACTCATGTCCCTTTACCTCTCGTAAGGATGTTATGATGTACACTCTTGCTAAAATGATGGAATGTTCCGACAGAATATTGCATTTGTGATTTCAGTAAGGTCAACCTAAGCCAAACTGCACCATTCATCAAGTTCATTAGTGTTTCATTAAAACGCCATGTTCTAACTTCGAGTGACAGTACATTTGTGACACTTTGCCTATTTGGGCTCCTTCCTGGTCATCAATTTAACACTTGGTAAATCACCACCAATTCATAGCGAAAAGCAAAGCGTAGACAGATGCAAAATACTAGCGTCACCTAAAGTCAAGGTTATTCCATGATAAGTTCGAGCACTCTAGTTAGAATCTCGTATAGCTGCCTATAGGAGTCTATCTTTCGTGGGTTTGCAGGGCCGTAGCCTCCGGGGGGGCAGGGGGGGGGGCAGCTGCCCCCCTGGGATTTGAGGTGCAAAAAAATAAATAAATAATAATCGCAAAGGTAAATAATAATTAATAAAAAATAATTGCAAAGTTGGTATCAATTCTGTGAGAAAATGCACTCGTGGCCACTAGACAATCATTCAACAATCTGTTTACAAAGGTGTACTGTTGTTAGCCAACTCAGTTCATGCCAAAAAGCTCACCCTCCCTTAGGGAGCTATCCTTAGGGGAGCTATACTTATGGCAAAATGAACCCACAATTTCTGACTTCTGATTGAGCAATAAAACAGTTAAAATGCACCAGAATACAGTATTATACATACAGTTTTTAAAAATTTTCCACACCGTGGGAGAGAGACCCCCCCTCCCACACCCTCCCCCCTCGGGGGCTTCGACACCTCGTGTCCGCTACTGCCCCCCCTGGCATTTTGCTCAGGCTACGGGCCTGGTTTGTCTGGCCCAGATTGTTGGGTATGATCAACCCACTCTTCTACTAAAGCCTTTAACAGCTCATCCATTGAAGCCGCCTGGACCCCCCTTCCCTTACAGCCCGGTCTAATGCCTCCCAACAACGTTCAATGGGAATCAAATCAGGGGAAAATACAGGCCAGTCCAGTGGCTGAATTTCCTGTTTCTGGTATAAGAGTCGTGTTGTTCAGATAGGCTGAAGAGGGTATCGTCATGTTGGAACGGAAAGTGAAAGCCAAACTAGCCTCCAGCCTAACGTACCAATCTAAAACTTTTCATCAAAAGTGAACGCAACTAAACAATCTCGGTATCGAAGGTGCAATGTTCCATCTGTGTTTGATACTGAAGAGGTTTTCTGATATAAGGGAGAAGTCTAATCTGGTCTGATTGACAGAGTTTTTTCTACTCCGCGTTTTAAAAGTGCTGGGTATTTGATACTTTAAAGATTATTGAAAGTTAACACTGTTCGCTTTGCTAACGCTGGTTAACGCGATGGCCTTATACATGTATCTTTTATATTGAAATAGAAGTCCAAGTCACGAAGAAATACCCTTACTGTTGAATATGTAATAGCAGTTAAAGGTCATTAAAGCAAAAAGAAGATAGCGATGAACCACGCTGTTTAAAGCAAGAGATGCAGGGATGTGACGCTCCTTCAAATCCAAATGAATCTTAATGTTTGTCACCAACTGACCGCCTGTTGCTATTTATACACATTAATAAGACCAAAAGCTTTCATACGTTCTAACATTCGATGTGTTCATGATTATCTTTAATTTAATAGGTCTGGTCCTAATCTGTATCCGGATTCATCCTCCCGTCAAAATAAATGGAAATGACACAGTCATCATTCGGCATGTCATGCATTGATATGGACAAGTTATTGCCAAGTTTTATTGCCAAGTCAGTGTTTGGGCCGTATGTATCAATAAAGCTGACAGTTAAGATATTATTGCAGCTCACTAAAGTCCCATTTGTCTGAATTAATAATTACAGGGTGACCCAAAACAAAAACAGACCCATAAAACTCATAAAAATTTTATGAAATCCTACAATTTAAAAGGTCCACTTAAACTTCCATATGCGCATGATCATTCCCTAAAGTTTCAGTTATCTTGGTAGCTTTGCATAAAAGTCATGTTCCATGCCATTGGAGGCACACTTGCATACGTCTAAAAAATTGAAATTGCTGTGGCAGTGCTGGGGAAGTTTTGGACATCACTGGGGCAATTCAGAGTGATAGATCAAGATGGACAGTGATTTCAACAAAACAGGGCCACCCCTACACATTATCTGACTGAGAGAAGGATATTTCAAGAGTGACTGCTCAGCATGAAGTGTGATGTTGAGTGGGCACGGTATTCACCGGACTTGACCCCCCCCCCTATATTTTTATCAGTGGGGGGTATCTCGATGGCAATTTGTACCAGAACAACCCTCAAATGATTGGCGAACTGAGGGCATCAATCACAGCAAAAATCATGGAAATCCCGAAGTAGGAATGGGCTCGAGAATTTGACAGTTTTTTGCGACGCATGCAAGTATGCATCCAATGTCATGGAAACCATTTGGCGCATATCTTTAAAAAGAACATAACTTTAATGCGAAGGGACCAAGATAACTGAAACTTTAGGGGATGATTATGCACATATTGAAGTTTATTCCAGCATATTTCTTGAAATTTGATGGACATTTGTAGGATTTAATAAAATTTTTATGTTTTTTTCTAATTTTTTGGTCACCCTGTATCTATCCGTCTCGGAGATAAAAGCCATCTTGTGACGTTGTTCAAGTAATCCAGTGCTTTCAGTTCTGTCCTTGCTTTTTGTGTCACAGGATCAGAGACCAAATAATAAATCAGCTTTTTCGGAAATAACAGACGTGTCCAGATATATCGCCTTTCATGACCAGAGTCAAATTAGACATCTCACCAAATCAAAGTCCTGTGGTTTATTGAGAAGTAAACATTTTGTCGATCAATAAATCGTGATCTAAAGAAGCTTTGATTTACATTTTACATTACATTTGCTGTATACAGCCAGAAATATGTCTGTCGGGTCAGTCAAACAAATTGAGAGACAAACAGGCAAATGAAAATAAATTCTTACATTGAAGCATAATCTTAATTTGGGTAGCAATATTTCACGATAAAATAAATATATTTCCGTAATAAAGAGATTGTAGATTTGGTTTGTACTGTAGTTATTTAGTCAGAATATCTGGCTCATTAAATTCTAGACCAGACCAAAGTGAAAACGGTTTTGATGCAAGTCATTTCACCAAAACTTTATCGAAGACTACCAACCAATTGTTGCTCCGTTATTCATAATAGAAACCATACACCAATGCGGTTGCAAATATCGACTCATTTTGATAAGATGCGGTAGCGAAGTTGTCCACGGATGGGTCCCAAACACATCTGCTGGCCACCTCGATCCCTTGGCCACAATTTTGGCCCAGGAACACATCCACGACAAGTTTATGTCGTCTGAAGCCCATGTCCTTTACTCTGCATTTAATCTGATTGGAAAGGTCCACTGACAAGTTGCGTGCCGTGTAAGTTGTGTACGTGACATCCTTTAAGCTTGATGCCAAAAGTTCGCTGAGAGCTTCCTCCACTTTTCCCTGCCTGAATCTCATACTTCCGTTTGGTTCCAATCGGTATGTATTCTCAAAGACCACTTTTTGTTTAGACACTGATGCTCGCTTGGCGACAATCGCTAACCGCTTGGCTGCAACGCTCATCTGCGCGACACTCTTCATAGAACAAACCGTTCCCCTTCTTTTCTTCTTGGGACCGGCAGACGGTAGTCGCACGATGGGAACGCTTCCATGCTGATTATCTGTCTGGGCTTGAAACCCTGGCTCTGCGTCCTTTAATGGCTCGCTGTCTTCTTTTTCACAGATCCTCTCAGTGGATCCATACCCAGACGACCCAGAATCTGTGGCTTTGCGAAGAGTCGTCACCATCGCTGTTCCTAAAGACTCCATTGCATCTCCAGCGCCTGGTCAGATCTAAACGACAAAGGGGGTTGAATTAACGATGTGATTAAGTAAATCAATCTGAGCGTTCTTATAATGAGATAAATGAATTGATTTTAGACTGGTGATGGACGTAGGTCAGCAAACCTAATCTCATATGAAGTAATGTTGTAATCAGAAATTAGAGAACTAAACGTAACAAACCCGTATCTGATCTTAGAATATTCAAAGCTGACTGGTCCAACCTATATAAAACTACATAGAAAGTTATGTTGTGTATAAAAGGGATTGAAAATACACAAAACAATGCTGTCATTTTCAACACTGAAATCCAATTATGTGCGACACAGAAATATACAGCGTATAATAATATAATATTCAAAACGAATAGCAGAATCAAGAAAGTTAAAATCTGTCACACAAAAATCAAAGAGTGAGCTGAACCAGGAAAGAGAGGGCTTAGCCATTTTGCTTATGTGCTATATCGTTCTTGAAAGTAGAAGAGAGAACAACATTTAATCTCACCCTACATTCCTGGCAGCGTGTGGCTAATCTGTGCCTACCTCAGTTATCGTGAAGTATTAGAAGTCACGATATTTTGGAGCATAAGATAATTCAAAGCTAAATTCGCTAATCATTAAGGCTAATATCACGATCGTTATCGACACAAAAAACAACAGTTTTGAGCACGACATAGAATTATGTGTGAAATTGCAGTGTTTTTCTTTGGCTTGAATATTATAAAATTCACTTAGGCTCGCTCTATTAGCATTGCCTAATGCGCTGCGGCAGAGTTACATAACTTATGTTAGTTACAGTTGTTACAGTAAGTTAGGCCCACTGAACCTCATACTGGACATACCACACACCTGTGTAAATTCACCTACTTGTTTTGAAAATGGCCACTTGGATAAAGAGAGACAAAGAGTCGATTATCAAAACTTTTATTTTTGTCATTAAAAGAAGTTTTGATTAAAAAAGTTACAAGTCAACACAGATACGGGATTTATTTTAAAAAACAGTATCATATGACAGTTGACGACACCATCACTATCAAATTCAAGATACCCTTTATACGCAAGGCCACCTCTTTGGTATATTAATCTATCTGCAAGAAAAACCTTATTTGGACAAGAAGAATAAACAATGTAAAGAACGGCCAATATTAACCATGTCGTCATTCTGCACGCTTTGATAATGGAAATTAAATCAATCTGAAACTTTGACAATTTTATTAGAAAATTACTTCTTCAGAGAAAAGAGAGAGAGAGAGAGAGAGAGAGAGAGAACGGTATTACCTCTTCTTCGTTTTCAATCAGCGTGATTTCCCACGAGGTGTAGATCAATGTTCCTCCTTTCACCTGGCTCAAGGCGTCATAATGTTACTGCAATTTCTTATCTTTTTAGGTAAACCCAAATAAAATTCTCATCCCTGGTGACTCCAAACAATTATTCACAGATTCTTACCTCACGATTATCATTTATCCACCCAATAGATGAACTTCTTTTTTCTTTTTTTAACGCGGGATCCCGATTTAGTCTATTGGTTACTTGGTCCGGGTCAGGCAATGTGTACTTGGTATAAAGGGGCGGTTGTTATTTGCCACCGGGGCCATCACAGAGTTCATTGTGTTGTTGTGCCCCTAAAATTTACACAACAAACCATCCAAACGCCTGAACTGAATGGCAATCCTTCCTCCCTGCAGCACTGGCAAACAAATACCATTGTATCAGATGTTTAACAATTCTCTAATAGTCTTAAACTAACAGCACAATGAATAAGTTTGTTTCCTATCAATCAAGCCGATTTCAATTTGACAAAGAGCGGATGAAATGAGGAAAGCTCCTGTTAATCTAGTGCGTGTTTGGCAAGGCTTCTGCGGTTTCAGAGAGAGTATAAATAGCCAATTTGTTTTGATAAAATTACTGACATTTGTTACCTTTATCCCACAAATAGTATTCTCAATTCCATCTCCACATAAGCCTTCTTGGGAAAGAAAACAAAAGTAAGAAAAGGAAGTTCACTAGACTTTAGCCATTTTTTCCTTTAAGGGACTAGTGGAACTTATGCTCGACAGGTAGAATTAAAAACAGTTTGAACTTACCTGTTGATGTGTCTTACGATGTATTTACGAGCTGATAAGTATTTTTAATAAAACTGAACCCATACGTAATACCTTGGGTACTATTACATCAATCATTTGGCTATATATACCTTTGTATACACTGGGTAGAATAAAATCAAGCATTGAACATTATGACTATTTCCTAATTTATATTAAACGCTATAAAACAAAACATTTAGTCCGTCTTCATTTTATCTCTCACTTTCGGTATGACCTATACAGACATGTCGCATCCAATGTGTGACTACTGCCAGCGACAAAACATATCGTATTTGCCAAAAGAGATTGCTACATCTCAACCCACTGGTACATCTAACACAATCAGCCATAAACTTACTTGATCTATGATTGTCATCTTGGTGCCCTTATCACCTAACACAATGTTATAATCTATCAGCTGGTCATGGATCTTTAGATATTAAAAATATTCATTTGAAGTAAAGAAAAATTATCTAAGAGATATTATCTAAAACTTTGTTCCTTTATTTTTTGTTTAGTGACAAGCAGTTGTTAGAAACATGGTATGAAAACCATTCAATAAAAAAATTACCAATGACAAAGAAAACCATTATTTTGTAATATTTTATTTGATGTAAACAAGATGAAATTCTATGTACAATGAATACGTTAAAACTTACATATTAGCAAGTCACTATACTTGGCTAATGGACGGAAAAATATCACATATGTTACAATAACATGTTGACACTCTGGACACAATCAGAAGCTAAAAGCATTTCTCCAGTCCATAAAACTGAAAGATGCAGTTTGGAAGCTTCAATCAAAAGTTCCTTTTTTTATTCCTGCATGGACCTCCTGCACCTTAGATATGGTAGTCACATTTTCAACAAATGTTCGGCTTCAAAACATGGATGTGGTTGGTAGTAGTGGCAATTGTGAAATACAACATGAATTTCAATAAAATAAATACTTTTCTTTTGTTTGCAGTAATAAAAATATAAACTTGTCCATTTTCAAGTTATAGGTAATCTTTAATTCTATTCCTCTACAGGCTGTTGTTGTTCTTCTTCAGCCTCCCCTTCCCCGCCTCCATCTCCTTCCTCAGCAGCCTCTGTTGTCTCTGGTTGTGATTCAGGTTCAGCTTCTGTCTTTTCAGCCTGGAAGGTTATAATGAAATATTATATATTATTTCTAAAAATAATAATAATAATTTGAAAAAGTATTAAGTGATCTGTTAAAGACTCTTATTACCTTAAGTCATCTTACTATTTAATCTTTTAGTGTATGCAAACATGTACGTAACATGTAATGGTAACTATGGACAATAAAATATATATTAAATATATAAATACAATAAGCAATAATAACTGACAATTACCTCAGTTGTTTCAGCTATCGTTACTTCAATTCCAGCCTGTCCCTCTGTCGTTGGGGCAGTCTCAGTTTCACCCTCTGCTTTCACAGTCTCCGCCAGCTGGTCCACAGCCTCCTGGTAATTTGTTGCCACCTCATTGGTCAGTTCATACTTCTTAAAATGCTCCCACCGCTGCTTGACCACTTCACGCAGAATGCCATCCACGACCAGGCGACCAAGGTTCTGTTTCTCAAGTCTCTCAGCCACTCTTTCCATAAGCCATGGGATAAAGCCTTGTTCAACATCTGTAACACAATTTAAATTTTGTAAAATCAAATTGTTCTTTATATACGATCATTCACGCCAAGACAATTATCACAACGATGCTTATAACAAATATCTGAAAATGGCTAATAAATTTAAAAGAATGGTAGAGCAAAACTTGGTGTGTGGACCTACCTCTTTCAATGGGATCGAAGAAGTATCCGTTGTCTGATAGCGTTCCAAAAACTGAAGGCACCAAGTCTGCCAGGTAGCTTTGGGCAAAGGCACGCGCAGCAATTTTGTCTGCTGTTTCTTTTTCTTTTCTAAGAATTTCTCTTTGTTGTTTCATGCGACGTTCCTAGACATACAAAAAATTGGAGTAAATCATTTTGTTCTTATTCAGTCAAACATATGTTGTAATAGTGGGGTCCTGTGCTGCTGAATGTCCTATATCTGAGATATTATAGCCTGTGATATTAACAAAATTCATCTGAAACACATTTAATCCACCACCTTTAAAACATAACATTAAAGAAAATGTCTAATCTAAGTCACAAACTGTCTGTATAATCTTTACCTTTTCTTCTCTATGCCTCCTCTCTTGTTCCTCTAGCCTCTGTTGTTCCACAAGTTCTGCGTTTCTCAGTTCTTCAAAGGATCTTTGCTGCGACCTAAGATTCGCCAGTTCCTCCTCTTCCATTACCTCCAACAGAGACTGCTCCACTGTCTTACCCACCAACACCTCCAGAATTGGCTTGACTTCAATGTCAAAGTCGAAAAGCTGAAAAAAATAGAATTATGCATATACTTTAAAATAATTTGATAAAAATATATAGATAAATAAAAATAAAAAAAAGCTGGTACATCTGATAAGAAATTTGCCTTCTCTGCCCTCCATTAAAAAATCAATTAAAATAAATTACATTTAAAATAATAATTTTAAAACTAGAAAAATTAAATTTAATAGCAAGATTTTCTCACCTCTCCTTCTAGAATTTGTGTAGCAATATCCACACCAGTCTTGGCAGGGATAAACATAGGAGAAGGAGGTCTGTCCAGAAAGGCATCTGTCTGACAGTCAACATCAGCCTCTTCAACACGGTCACTCAGTTCTTCCAAGTATAGTTCTGTTTGAACATCAATGTGCTTACGCCCTTCTACTGCCTCGGGAGATCTGGGACGAAGCTGTTCTTTTGCTCTTTTTCTAGCAATTGCACGCCGCCTTGCCTCTTGTTGTCTCTGAATCTCAATAGGGTCTGGCTGTGCTCTCTGGAGTGACACAGGATGATGTGAATATCAACTGAATTTCCACAACTTCAAGTAGGTTTTATATTGATAAAAATTTTATCAGACTTTGATTTAATGATCACTGATTCTGGACAGTGTGAATTTTTCATTTTTAAAAATTGGCCTCAATATGTCAAACCAGAATCATGTTTGTGTTTGTGAATTGTTAAACTCTTTTACTATCAATTATCATTTTATATGACAAACACACTTACTGCTGGTAGTGTGTGTTGTGCATATGTGTTTCCTCGCACAATTCTTCTATCATACATAATGTTGCCATATGGTGCTGGACCTTCATTTCTAAAAAGAAGAAAAATAAATAGTATTATCTACCATCCGTTACTAGGAGAAGTATTACAACTAACTTGCAATAATAATTTGTATTTTCTTTGAAAAATATTTTGCAAATAACTAAAATATTTTAGGCAGTTTTTTTCATTACATGATCTACATGCTTAAATGAAATACACTTCAATATAACATGGGACATACACTGAATATTCTACCTCTTGTAATAGGTAGGTTTCTTATATCACAACAGAAAATTAATCTATAATGTTGTAAATGTCATTGTAATCAAGTGGCTGACTGAAAATCAGTTTTGTTTAGGGAGACTGGCAGACTGTATTGCCAATGTTATTTTGTAATATATCAATCTTAAGAAGAGCATACACTGATGCCGATTCTATAATTAAAGACTTTTTTCTGTAATTAATTATAATACGAGACCCTCTGTAAATCTTGATCAAGACACTTGTACTTTCTTGTTCAAAATGGACGATGATAAATATATTGATCTTCTTTACAACGTCCATATAATGTCGATAAATAATATCATGGATCTATATATTTTTATTATAATCATAGCAATACTTACTGCTGTTCTGTTTCTCTGTACTTTCGTCTCTGTTGTACAGCTCTTGGTTGACTAGCAAAGGTGTATGTCCCTTCAGTCTTTTGAGGTAATAATGTAGTCATCTTCCCAGATTTTTATCACCAAAACAATGTCCTTCTGTGCGAGAGATATCAACTAAAACCCCTTCAATCAGCAACTCTCTCCTTTTAGCAATGTGGAATGGACGACCAAAACACTAATCAACACAGCATCAATTGGACGCCTCACTTTGAGGATGAATACATAAGAATTATATCTTGAATGCTATATTTTCTATGCTTTATGATCGTAAATGTTATACAAAAAATTGTATAATATGCAATAATTAACGAAGCTACTGGTTGAAAATGACATCTATCATTCAATTCTATAATATTTTGTGCAAGTGAGGACTATTTTATGAGCGGATACAAAACAACTTTGATTGACCTGTTTATGTCAATAGTTGCTAAGCGACAGCCACCAGATGTCTCTAAGAAAGTCTTTCAAGACATACTACTGTGTAAGTCTCCGAAAGGAATAAGATCTCACTTTACACATCTGCTTCTTAGCGAATATGTCGTAGATGATTATCCACTAAATATGTCACTAGAATAGTTCGATTCATTCAAAACAAACTGTTGGCCTATCTTGTATCCTAAGAAGGCTTCTTAAAGGAACGCATGCGCAGATACTTATTCCCTGGAGAGGGCGCTCTTTTGTTGATGTCTGACGTCATATCTACGGCAGCCATGACAGTTTACACAGGTGTGCTTTGGAGGCTTGTCTGGGTTGTTTGTACCAGCTAGCTCAGTTGCCGCATGTATCACTGAAACTTTAAAAGTAAGTAACTGGTATTTTGCCATGTAGACATCCGAACATGAGTTTGCCATTTACAAATCATTGAAAATTCTGATAAAGAAGAATAGTAACATGAGTAAGGGAGCAGTTGCGTTACAAAGAAATAACTGTCAACGATCGATAAATGTTCTTTGGTATTTGACTTGTGATTTGATGATCATGGGTAATACCAGGAGCTCGTTCTCTCTTTTATACATGGCAGTATTGAGAAAGTGATGTTGGTCAAGTTTTTAATAATTCAGGTTTTGCAACTGCTTCAGACCGTAAAGGTATTTTTAATACACACGTACTGTATAATAACCGTACTCAGTATCTGCCCCAAAGCAAACCTGTAATTGATTTTATTGTAAGAAACAGATTTTTAAAAAGGTGTTTTACACATACCACATGAATCTATTTTACTCTTGCATGTGTGTATGTATTTCATGATATTATTACTTTTTGCTGCAACATTGAGTGGATTTTATAGGCGATAACCATTGTATAACCAAAAATTTCATTAAAAGTTGAACTTTAATTTGGACATGTTTAAGAAAAAATTGTATGAAAGGCATTCAGTTCTACTTCCAATCTAAAAACTTACCTCAGTACCTAGACAATTTTAAGATTGAATTAAAACTTTTGAGAAACATTGTTTCATACTAATTTTACCTTTCTTTACTTTGCAGGAAACGGCCAAATGAGTTTTCACTAATCAAAATGAGTTTTTCTATGCACACTTAGCTGCAACAGCTGTGTATTGCTGTATAGTCTACAAGTAGCTGGCTGGCACACAATGACAAATACAATTAACCCCACAGAACAATTGTCACATCTATCCCAGTTCCACAAGTAGTGCATTGCATTCCTTAGCACATTGTCACACCTAAAACACCATGGCCACCAGCTCTACCAGCACACTGCGTAAAAGGCAACTCAAGGAATTCTACAGGAAAGCCCACTCGTTGCTCAGTGAGGACGACCGTGATTATCTCTACAATGTACTCAAAGAATACCAGTCTTACAAGAGAGTGGATAAACTAGTACAATGTCTCCAGTCAGCATTAGATACTCCTGTCAAACTGGATTTATTGAAGGACATACGCAATTTAATACCAGCAGCACACTTGAGTCTCTATGATCAGTTGGCGCCCTATCATAAAATGGCGCATCCTTTTGTCCCACCAATACATTCCACCAGGGGGACCCACTCTGCAGGACATTCCACTGGGCACCCCAGGCAAAAGTCAAGACCAGCATTAAATGGTAAGCAATGGGGGTTTCCTCGTAAATATATTTTCTCTTTTAATGTCACTAGTTGGCTCGCTTTTATAAGTAATAAATGTGAATATAGGATTAGTATTTTAGTTGATTAGATCAACTTTTGACACCCTGGTGCAAGAAGAGCACTTCAAGCTGATATTGGTCAAGTATATTTATTACAGATTTATTAACAATTTACTAGACTTGAAAGTATGAATATACAAATGGGGCAGTTAGTCAAAAAGTAGCTGGTTGATACTTATGGTAAATCTTATCTTTCTTTATATCAAAATTAGTAAAACATTTTCCGTATGTAATTTTATTTATTGAATTGGGGAGATAAATATTATTTTACAATGAAATCTTTTTATATAAATATAAACATATCATCTTCACTATGCACTACTTCACACAACTTTTTCTGTAGTCTGTCCCTGGGGTTGTCATTATTTTAAGGTGGCAACTATCAGTCATTCTTTACAGGTAGATAGCACCCCAAGAACTGAAGGTTATCACTGGTACTGTATTATAGGACTTGTGTAACAGTCTGTTCATACCTGAATATTATCGTGTTATTTTTGATAGGCACCATCTAATACCAGAACACTATCACTGTTATGTAACCCGCTACTTTATGTGAAAGGACACAAGCTTATCTCAATCCTGGTTTAGGGCCCAATGCAGAATAGTGGTGTCCAGGTGTTGGATAGTGTGATGTCCCTATTGATTATACTGGTACAGGTTTGTTAATAAACTTATAGAGAGTCTCCCTGACTGCAATGATCAATACTAACAGGTGTATGTTTTATCAATAATAGAAGATTGTTGCTGTGAAGAGATCAATGTAAACTGTGATCAGGTAGTTGTTCCTGTTAAGTAGAGGGCATTGATTTTATTGCAGGTGAAGTAAACAACAGAATCAAGTTAAACATTCATACAAGAACACATCAGTCACCGTGTAATTAGGCAAAGATTTAAGCTAATATACAGCCCCCTATATGATATGTTTTATCATGCAGAATTTGTAAGAAACCTATGTTTCTCTTAGAATGCTATTTAAAGAGTGTATTCAGTGGCTTATTGGCATATGGCTTTAGAAAGGCTGTAAATATTTAAAATATGTAGCTTTGAAATTAAATTCCATTTACCGGTGTATTGCGAGGATACTAAAGCTTGGGAGTATGTATACAAAGAGATGCCATAGTGCTAATGGTAGGTTAAATAAATTTGCAGTTTAGGATACTAGTCATAGTTGCTCTATACCTATAATTATGCTTTTTCTCACGTTCCAGTTGAACTGTTTACTCTTGACATTCCAATATTTATCTCTTGAAATTACTGATCAGCTGTTTAAGTGGACCTGTTGTCTTTCATAATAAGTTTACTGGTGAGTTGAAATTTTTGTATCTAAATCAGTAGTAATTCATTCATGCATTCTATTTCCAGGTCACATCTCAGGCTACCAGACACTGCCCCTGAACAGAGGACATAGAAAGGAACAGGGTTCATTCCTCACTGTGAACATAGACAAACATCCTGATGAGTCCCTGGGCTTCAGTATTAGAGGAGGATCAGAGCACGGACTGGGGGTGTATGTCAGCGAGATTGACCCTGGGTCTGTGGCAGGTGAGGAGGCAATGGGCAGGGGCGGATCCAGATATATTTTCTGACAGTCTTCCAAATTACCTTTGTTGAGCCTTCCTCCATTTTGACCGTCTTCCGACAGAAAACATCAGATACCCATCAATGTAAACTTAAAAATCTGACCGTCTTCCGGAAGACCCAAGATGAATGTGTTAGGTGGGCCAGATAGGCTGCTGCATCTTTAATTGCGTCTGGGTGTGCCTGCCTTTACTGTTCAATTTTTGTTGTATGTCAGATATTTCAAAGTGATTTTAGATATTCTTAGTTGTAGATTTAAAAGTGTGTGACAGTGCCAAAGAATTTGACATTGTGTGCTGAGTTATTATAAATGTCTGTGACATAATTTTCTATTACAGATCGCAGTGGTCTCCAGTTGGGTGATCAGATCCTTGAAGCCAACAATGTGAACTTTGACAAGGTGGCCTCCAGCAGTGCTGTGAGGGTCCTCACTGGCAGCAACAGGCTGAAACTGGCAGTGAAGAGAACTGGGAAGATACCAGGGCTCAAATATGCCAGGGAGAAGACATCTTGGTAAATATGCTGGCCTGAAATTATTTTCTGGTATAAACTATGCTCACTGTACCAAATTAACCAGAATTTAGTTTATCCATATTGTTTTAACCAAGTCAGTTTCCAGTCAGTTCAACTGGAAAATTTTGAAAAAAAAAGTAGTAGATAAATCATATGTATTTTATGACTTATTATCAATCCACTTGAATAGAAATACCTCAGTTACTTATTCCAAATTCCAGGTTTGACACAAATGAGCACAAGATAGTTGATGGTCAGTTCTTTCCCCATGGGTCACTTCACATTCCACTGGACAGCCAACAGAGTGATAATGGTGTCAAGAAAGTGAATCTGACCACTACAAAGCGAGGAGAGTTTATAGGAATAAACATACGTGGGGGCAGTGAATATGGACTGGGAATATATGTGTCAAAGTTAGTATTGTGTACTGTCTCATTAGTATCTCATCCTTATGAGGAGGGGAGTTCTACCTCGAAAAATGCAAAAAAAAGTGTCTCATATTCAGTGCTGTACTGTGTCTGTTATTGTGAAGCTTTGTGTGTCTGTTCTGTACTGAAAGATTTGATAATTTATTGTGTGTATTTATATTTGGTTTCTGACTTTTGTCATATTGACTCAGCCATTATATTTCTTTAAAGCTCATGTCATCTTCAGTTGATGCTTATTAAATTTAGGGTTAAATAGTTGATGGGGATCACAACAAAATCTCACAATCTGTTTATCTGTGTAAATCGTAGACTTGACTATAATATGTATTTGTATTTAGTAATTGACTGTTATATTTCTGTCTGTAGAGTTGATCCAGGAGGGCTGGCAGAGGAGAAGGGGATTGTGGATGGGGATCAGATTATAGCTGTCAATGGACAGAACTTTGAGTGCATCACTCACTCCAGAGCTGTAGAGTTTCTGCAGACACAGTCACAGCTCATACTCACTATAAAGGTACCAACAATAACAGGGCTTCTACTCATTATATATAATGTAACAAAATATAACAACTATAATTGAATTTAAACTGATTTAGCAACAATGTTTTACTTTTGAATGCATATGCTGTTTAATGATAGAGGTTTCTAACTATAATATTAAAAAGGAAGAATTTATTGCTCTTATCATTTATTGAAGGAAGTAAAGTGTTGTGCAGGAAATGATAAAAGTTACTGTTTCTACATGTATTCATTTATAACTATTTTCTACAGCACATTGGAAAGTTCCCTGTGTATAAAGAGATGTATGCTGAATATAGCTGGGTTGACGGAGAACCAAGGAGAAGGAGGAGAAACAGTAAGTTTTTGGCATACCTTCCTTGTTTCCTTACTTCAGAAATATTTCCAATTTAGTTAAATTCAAAATAGATAGTCTAATGCAAGGGTGTGCAAGTTGAGCTGTATAAATCCTGTAGATGAAAAAAGGGATTCATAGTACTAGAATAAGATATATATATATATAGAAGTTTATTAGTGTTCACATGAATGTTATTCACCTAACTTAGTTGAACAATGTGCATGTCTTGTTTGAAGGTTCAGACTCAGATTCTCTGTTATCAGAAGGTAAACTGTTTGGATTGAGATGGGTTTCAATGTTTTTTTTTCCTGTGAGAGTGTGTTGTTTTTATGTTGGGTGCTGAGTAGATTTCTTGATGCAAAAATGAACAAATAAGATTTTATTTTTATTTATATTTCATTTTTTGTTTATTTTTATTTTGAAAGTAGCAATAGAAATGATATGATTTTTGTGGATTTGAATTGCATATTATGTTTCATTTTCACACCATCCATCATACATGCTAATTATTTTTTGCTGGCTGTTGTGTAGTTTTAATGCATTTTTATGTAATGAGTGTAAGAACTTATGAGAAGATCCCAGAGACCAAATTGTTTATGTAAAACTATAAAACCCAGGAAAATTATTTAATTGTTAGTGACAGTTCTTGCAGACTGTATCTATCCCAATACTTATGTATATTATAGGGCCTGCCACTGCCCCTCCCCCTAGACCACATAGCAGTTATCATCCCAGAGAGGACACGCCCCTTGTTGAGAGTAAAGCGGAGGTGTTCACTCAGACCCCCAGCCCCACTCCCAGTGGAGAGTCCTATAGGTTGGTACATCTGGACAACTTGATCTCATTGTGTTATCTATTAGTTAACTCATTCTTTGAGTACTTATGTTGGAAAGCATTTTTGTCAGAGAAGATGTAGTATTTTAATCTTATGCATCTGTTTGATAATCTATTTTTGTAATTCTTGCTAAATCCTCAACTTTAGCACAATATATATCATGTTGTATTTAAGCATTAAAATATTTCATTCTGTACTCTTCCATATTTTTATACTCACAGGATGAATTATATGCTTTTAGTTATATATAAAATCAAATTGTTTTGTACTGTATTATATTTTATGTAATATTCCACCTCCAGCATGGCCATCCAGACGGAGGAAGTGCTCTCAGCCCAGAAGGACCTGATCATGCCCCACCACGATGATGTCTACCTGCAACACCCCTCCACCTCCTATCAGGAAAGCTCACCAGGGGGCAGTCCAAACGCCACCCTGAGGGACAGGCCACGGACACCTATGGGGATGAAAGCTCTGAATATCAACAATGCAAACAAAGGTGCCACTGTGGAGAGAACTCAGAGTCTCAGGGTGGAGACAGGTGAGAGAGAACACACACGCATGCACGCACGCATGCACACACACACACACACACACTCTTTGTAATGCACTGGGTATCAGTTAAGCCTCATTCAGAACAGTGGACTAACTAGTCTGAGGGTCAAATATGGCAACCCACAACAAAGCTAGCCATCTAATCCGCTAAAAGACACTGAATAGATTCCCTGTGGGGAAGTATTCAATTGTTTCAGCCATATTTGATCATCGGACTAGTTAGTCCACTGTTCCAAATACGGCCTTAGTTTAATGAACCATTAATGATATCTTAAGTTTTGCGGTTCAACATATAGATTTTTGCATTGCCATGAGAACAAAGTTCTGGATCCAAGTTCTCCTACCATCTTTTACTGCCGTATCTAAGGACTTATTCACATCAAAAGTTTCTCACAATTGTTTGGATTTTTTCATGCATTTCAATATTGTGCATGTTACAATGTTTTTTTTTTCTGGTCATGTTAATCACTTGCACTAATATGTCTTTCAGTTTTAATGGGTATTCATTTTTAGTGTCTTATTCACTATAAGTATTTGCACAAATGCATGTCAGCATTTTCATTTAGTTGTTTCTTCTGCCTTAATAAATGGTCTTGCTGTCATTTTCTAAATGTTGTACCACTATTCTAGCTCTGCACGCAGTAGTTTTAGATGTCATACCTTTTGCAGTTGCTGATAAAGGTTCCAAAGAAAACAAGAAAGTGAAACGCTCCCGAACATTCAGAGAACTTTTGTTTGGCAGAAAAGACAAAACATCTGACAGCTCTCAAGGTGATTTAGTTCAAAATGAGACATAGAAAGCTATAGATTAGACCGTTAGTGTTTTATTTTGCTCGGTTTTATGTTAGACTTGGTGCATGGGTGATATCCAACTTTTATATACTGTGTTTTTTTTCACTTTACTCCTCC
The DNA here is from genome assembly GCF_001039355.2 of Lingula anatina. The sequence goes on along the minus strand of NW_019776113.1, from coordinate 446,563 downwards.
ACACATGGTTTCTTTAGTATGTTCTTTTTTGCTCAGTCTTATATTCTAGTATTGTAGTTTGAAGACTCTTTTGTTGATGCAAATTGATGTTAAGAATTCCAGTAATAGTTAACTGATTTTATTATGTTACAATCATAGCAGGGTCTGTTAGAGGCAAGTCTAAAGATAAATCTAAAGCAGCTGTGAAGAAAGGAAAGGGAGATAAAGACAAGAGATTAGATGAAACAGATGGGAAGAAAAATGGAGGTAAGGTGGTCACAACAAAACTTTTCATGTTAAAGTTAAAGCAGTAAGTTTAACATGTCGTGTGATAAAACAGCAGAGTCAAGTAGGATAATTATCACGATTATCGATCACAATCTTCTTACAAATAGAATACTACTAGCTAAATTTTCATTTAGCATAATCAACTGGATTTTGCACCTATAATATTATATAATATTATAATATTATAGACAGAAGTAAGAGATGTTGGTAATATTTTGAAAGTTTGTTCATCTTTAGATCCTTGTTAGTATATGGGTATTGTTGATACAATATTTGCAGACCTGAAGAAGTTTGGTAAAGGTGTCGGCACCCAGCTGATGCTGCAGGAAGCCATGCAGGGGTCTGCACTCAAGATGGTGGAGGACATGGCCAGGAAGTTGCTCAATGAGGATGAGGCTGCTGCCATAGTGCGGCATGTCAAGAGGGTAAGGTTTGGGTTCACTGTCAGTATAACACAGAAAGATATACATGTATATCAACTATAAATCTCCTGGTCTATACAAGTAATTATGGTTATATTTTGGGTATAATGTTTTAGGTTTTGGAAAGGTTACCAATTATTTTTTATGTATTTCAGTATTTGGAGGAGCGTGACATTGAGTCAGTGGTGCCCCCTATACTTGCTATTTTAGACAAACCAGAAAAGATGCTGTTGTTACGTGAGATCAGGTATGTTTGGGAAAATTAGTGTGTGGTTTGACAACAGGCAACTGAAACCATTTGAAAATGTTACTGTGTAGATCATGTTGTTTTGTTGTAACAGTTCTCCTATAGAAGGAATAACATGGAATAAATTGATAACTGATATTTCGATGTTTTGCATAATTCCAGAGGTGTGATCTACCCCACGGACCTAGGGCGATTTGACAGCATGGTATCTCGTCAGGAGTTGGAGGCTTATGAGGAGTTGTCGTATGTAATGAATGCCACGTCCCCCATGCCAATGAGACGGTCAGGTGGAAAAACTTACTTTGGTGCACCCAGAAAACAAATCATGGAACCTGTGTCAGGTGAGAGGAAATACATTGCAGTTGATATAAACTCCTTATTAAACACAGGCTTTGTGACAACACATTGTATCAGAGTTTTCAAGCAGGAATGTCATGACCTAGGCATTATATAAAATGGCTTACTGCTTTTCATTTCAATCATGTACAGCATAATAAAATTTGCTTCATGTAGAAATTGTTTTGAACATAGAACACAACTATCACTGGATAAATTGTCCCCACAATTCATCCCATCTACTTGGTAGTTTGATCTATGCTTATGGAATAGCTGGTATACATCAGTAGTCACATATAGCACAATATGTATCATATATTTTGCTTGATGTAGGGATGTCATACATGGACGTAGAGCAAACAAGCAGTCAAAGTAAGGCATAAGGCTGTATAAGTTACTGCACCTGTACTTACTAGATACTATACACCCCATATAGCTGTTGTATTACCACAGATGAATGGCTGTACTAATGTTTACCTATTAATGTTTGCTTTATAAAGAGGTTTATGGCACACTTTTATTGTCATTCCTTAGCACTTCTCCTGTCAGTGGTGTATGACTCTCACCAGTAACCCTTTACTGATACCACTCTGCACTATAGCTGTCAAATGTTTTAATGTTAAAATTAAATTTAATTAAAGTAATTTACCTTTTATCACCCTGTATCTCACTTCTACCAACAGTTTTAATCATTCTTTTCTCATACTTAAATGTAATACACTTTAAATTTTATTTAGTGAACTGAATTATTCTCAGACACCTTAATGTGCCCTGTGGATGTGGTAAACATACTTTACTCACACTATTATGGTGATGTAATACATACATATATGTTTTACATGCTAATTTAAGGGTGCATCTTTTGAAAGATACGATGTATTTTGTAGTACCTCATTATGATACCACGTTTTTTTATGTTTGATATTGGTTTTGCAATTTTTATGTAATATGGTTTAAAAGGAAATTAATGAAGATTAAGTTAAGATTTCTTTCTGTCGAGTTCAACTAAATATCTTTATTGTGCTATCTTTTGTTACATTTATTTCATGCAGATAATGTTTTGTACTTCCTAGTCTCCCATGGCCAATTCCGCTTGAAGACAGAGGAAGAACGTGAAAGAGAAAATGAGCGTAAACTGGCCTTAGAAAGAATTAGAAAAGAAAAGATGGAGGAGAGAAAAAGGGAGAGCCAAAAGCAGAGCAATGAAACAGTCCCATTTCCCAAGCTTCAAGCTGCTGGGGATTATGAGGATGTAGATGACGATGATCTGTCAGATGTTGAATCGGAACTGAGAGCTGGATCATCCCTGAACACTACACCACCGTCACAGAATACTTCCACTCCATTAAAGGTGTCACCACTTGCATCCAACTCAAGAGAACCCAACCCTAGTCTGCCATCATCAATCAATTCATCTCCAAAGCAGTTGTATGCTGTGGTGAAGAAGGACAGGAAGCACCAGAGACCCAGAGTGGAGCAGAACCCAGTGTATGAAACTGTCAATGTGACTTTCACAGGGAATGACGAGGAAAAGGAGGAGGAGAGACCTGGTGTGCAGTATTACACAGACAGTCGAGGGAGATTGTAAGTTTTGACTGTACACTACATGTCACACCTTTTGCAGTGTCACCCAACACAGTGTCACACCCAACACATTGGCAGTCTATCTTTATATGATAACCCATTTAACACAAAATCATGCCTCACATGCACTGTCACACTTTATGCGATGTCACATCCAACACAATGTCACAGCAAACACATTGATTAATGTCATGACTAATGGCTGAAGTAAAGAGGATGCTATGCATATGCTAGTTCTTAAGCTCTGTCATTTTAGTAAATGCCAGTTTAGCTAATTGAGAAAATCTGTTAGTTGTCAGATTGTTTTTAGATAAGATTATAAAGTAACAAAAAATTTAGATATGAAATTTAGCCTAATGTACAGCATGTAGTGTTTTATGATTAAAATTATTTTAAATATGTTTTTTACCAGCAGGAAGGTAACAGGTGGGGTAATACATGGTTTAGTATGTTATGACAAGCACTTGGCTTTAGAATGTTATCATGAACTGCTTCTCACTAATCATTGCTTTTGATTGGTTCCTTTTTATACTTATATTATCTGCAGACACATAAGGTATGATAGAACAACCCATTTGTAACAAGGTATAAAGAATGTGGTTTGTTTTCTGCCGTGGTTAGCATTTGTATCTGTTTGTTTAAGAATGCTTTTTTATTTATTTTATCTTATTATTGTTATTATTATTATTATTATTTTTGAAAGCAGTATTTTAGGCACTGGGTTATGAGTTACTTTTGCTTGAAATAGAAAAAATCCTGCCATATATGATATTTGAGATTTATGAGTTGGCATGTTAGCAAAAGTGAAGTGAGACAGCACACATTGCTAGGGCAACTTTGTTTAGTGTCATTGCTGTTATTTAAGATTGTTGTGCTTTTGATTGGTTGATGCATCATGCCAAAAAGTATTTTTCTGCTAAGATATCCCTAATTATTTAGTTGATAGCAGTTATAGGGACCATTCCCAGACCCCATCGTACTAACTGTAGATTGATCTATCTCCGAGGGGATCCTCATTAAATTGTAAGCGACTTAGATGTGTGTCACACCTATTTAAGCTGATAGGAGGTAATTAATTATCGTTTAGCAGCTTCAGTAGGTGTGCCAGACATCTAAGCTGCTTAAGCTGAAAGCAATATAGCGAGAAACCCCTCGAAGATGGATCGATCCTGTTAGCTTGATCTAGGTTTGGGAACCTAGTCTTAGAAATCTATTTATTTTCATATGATTGTTTGGAAATGTGCATGCTATTTGCACCACAAATGGAATTTTTCTTTATTCTTTATTAGCTTCTTTCCATTTCATTGAGATATGCATCAGTTTTTATTGAAACTTAAAACTGTAGAATCAAAACAAAGGTAATGGATTGAAGACAGTGAGCCAAAAGATGTTATACTGGTACATAACATTTCAAACAGTGTGTTATTAATGGAAATGTCAAATTTAGCAATTTTCAGCACTTTTTTAGACATTGTATTATAGTTGTGTAAATTTTCTTGTCAGTTTCTCAAGTTTTCTCCAAATTTCAGGGAACAAGATAGTGATAATGGTAGAAGACAACTAGATGTTAATGATAGTGAGCACAAAGTCGAAAATACTACAATACAAAACGAGGAAAATACCACAGTTCACAAGGTTGAGGACACTTCAGAACACTATGCCGTCCCAAATATTACCTTAACCAAGCCAAATACGAGTGACAATCCATTACCAGCAGACTTGAGTCACTATGATGTTGCCACCCCACCCCCACTGCCACCGCCCCCACCCCAGGAGGAACTCACAGATGTTGCCATGGCAACCTCCACACTTCCACCCCCTCCTGGTGCTCTCACAGCATGGACCAGTCAAGAGTCTGTATCCACACAAACTGCTCACTCTTCTCTACAGGAGGCTGAAAAAGATGCTTCTACCCTGGAGGATGACGACGACGACGATGATGATAATAATAATTTTCATCTGTCTGTAGCTATATCTGAAGAAGCAGCGGCCTCAGGCAGCATGGATACCTCTAGGTCCTCTAGCAGGTCGAGATCTGCGGCCTCTTTTACAGCACCTCCACCCCCTGACACCCCTCCCCCTCATGATGGGCCCATGGAGGAGGATGATCTCACTGATGGAGAAACTGTTGAAGCTCCATCCACACTTACAATTGAGCTGCAGAAGAATGTGAGATCTCTAGGTTGGTCTGGTGTTGAATTGTAGTTGATATTGTTGAGAATTTTATTGAAATGACTTTCACAACCCTGTAATTTTTCATTGATATGTATGAATATGGCAAAGAAACCCAATAAAAAGGTTTTCAATTCACATTAGATAACATCCATGTCACAAGTAAATTACTGTAAAATTCATTTGAATTGAAATGCATCATTATATTTTCAAATTTTATGTACCTGAATTTTCATGGAATTTCATGACAGAAGCTATGCTGCTCAAAATCCCCAAGAGTTTGAATTGGTCCTCAGTAACTTTATCAGTTGCATAAATTTATGTAATATTTTATCACTAGGTATCAGTATATCAGGCGGCAAGGACAGCAGGACCCAGCCCACTGTGAAAGTGGAGAAAGTGTTCCCTGGTGGTGCAGCAGCTGAACAAGGAATACTTAAGGTAAGCTGCCTGGTGATCCTTCTCAGAACAGCCACACATGGTGGAAGTAAAAATCCTGTGCCATTTCCATTAAAAGAAATGGGAGAGGAATGCTGATGATAGAGGGGAGTTAAAATTTCTAGTAACTTTTAAAACTTGGGTTGTTATTTCACTGCACTGAAAAATTACTTTAAAAAAGTGCACTGAAAAATTACAGGTGTGATGTGATTGTATATTTGGTATAAAGTGTGATTGGTGGGTCAGGCAAAAATTTGATAAAATTGAAAGTTTTTGAGTTAAAATTTAAGAAGCATTGTTACTTTCAAAGGCAGTGATCCTATGATACTATAACATCATGCAATAAAGTATACGTAATTGATATGCTTATGGTATGGAATTTTCATCTTTTTTAAAAGTCGTTAAACTTAAAAGTCGTTTCTTACAATTTTTCAGAGTGGCATGGAAATCATTTCCATAGATGGCGAAAGTCTCCAAGATGTGACCCATCCTCAAGCTGTAGATATCATTAGAAGAGCTTATAATAATAAAACCAACACCACCATGGAAATAGTTGTGGTACCACTTCACTAATATGGTGTGGATTAGGTTTTATTGTAAAATACAATTTAAATGTAGCACTAGATAATAAAATTCAGCCAGGAATGATGTCAGTAAAACAGCAGACAAAATTAATATCGGCAGCAATATTTGTTGTTCGCTCTGATGATTTGGACTATGGTAAGCATGTAAGACAGTAAGTGCTAAATTTCAAAAAAGTTGAATTATTGTGATTTCAATTGTACAAATGAAGCATTAGACATGAAATTCCAGTTATGCAGATTTTCTTGCATAACACAGGACAATATTTTAGATACATGCATTAGACGTTATATTTTTACACTATATAAATGTATATTTTCATATAATTCACATTGTGTCTAATGACGCCGTCACTTTTTTCACACATTTTGCATTTATCACATTTGACTTGTAGATGTGTTTACTTATATATTAATTTTACAATCTATGGATCTCTAGTTTAAACATTTAAGGACATACTTTAATATCCTAATGTCAAATGAGTGTTAAAAATACCATGTATATCATATATTGTTGGTCACGCTATTATAATAATATTTGCCAAAAACAGTGGTTGTGAACACAAGCTGTCAATTGTTGTGAAATATCTTTGTCCCCTTCACATTTCACAATGTTTAAGGTTTGACTTTTGTTATGGTTGTCCACAAGCTATGGCAATGGATTTTTTTTGTTTACATGACAAAATGGAATTATATTGTTTTATATCGATCAGTTTTTTGTGCGTAACTGACTCAGTTACAGTTAATGTATAATAGGTTTTACAGTTACACTTAATTTTACATTGGATGAATTTTTTTCTTTTATAACTTTTTTTTATATCAAAGTCATTATGAAAGCTTACGGTCTTTTAATTTTTAGACATTTTGCTCAAATGATACATTACAAAGGTATACATGTGTACTTGCAGCAGTGTAATTCGAAATTATTTATCACACAATTAACCACTTTAAAGGCTTTTTCTGTGGTGATTGGAGTAAATATCTCACACTTGAGGAAGGTATTTAAGAGACGAGTCTCAATTTCCTTTAAATGCAGTTTTTCATGTTATGACTTAGATTAACGCGCAAAAACTAAAATTTATCTTGGAATACTTAATGCAATTTAATCAAACAAAACCATTTTTTGTTTTATTTCTGATAGCTTTAGACAATTACTTCTTAGGTCTAGCAGGGGTGAGCTTATCATAACAGATGAACAATTCTTTTTTGGAGCATATTTTTGTAGCAATGTGTGGATTTTATGTTTTGATGACTTAAATAACTCGAGATATTTTTTCAATCTTTATTAAAATATATTAATAAAAACATGTTTAATAAATAAAGCAAAACAGCTTATTTAGTTTGACTCTAAAATCATTTGTATAAATTTGTTGCAATATATAATATTATGTACATCTGAAAGAAAGTCTCAAGTATTCTTGAGCATAACTTGTCGTTTTCTTTTCTTTAGATCATCCTCTTTTATCAAATTAGCAATATACTGCTCTTGCTGCTGTTGCAAGGTTAGCTCTACCAACTGTTTTTGATGTTTGATTTGTTCATCTTTCAATTTTTGGGCTAATTGCTGGACTTCTTGTTTTTTTGTTTGCAAATCATCGTCTTGCTTCTCCTTTTGCTTTTCCATCTCTAAAAAAGAAAAGGAAGTCAACACTATATCACTCATTTTAACTATTTGGAGTAAAAAGTGGGCACTTGGCTGAACTACAGTGCTGCAAAATATATATTTATACTAAATAAATATAAATGAATTGATTACAAGTAAAAAATGAATATTAAGGAGGTAATTTGAACTCTTGCTATTTGTTAAAGAAGAAAACACTTCACTCAACAAGAAACAAGTCTGCAAAACAGAACTAATGACTATAACCTCATCTTTAATAAACGGCCTGTTTATGAAATTACCTGAAAATTTTGTCTCTAGTTCCATCTTTTTACTAGTCTCTTTCATTGCTTGATTCTTTAGAAGTCCAAACCTGCAACAGATGGGTTTTAAATACCTGGTGAACATTATTAAAAAAAATACACTATTAAAAATGAGAAATTTCAAGCTTTGCAAAATAATAATAAAAAAAAATAATAAACACTGGATTACAACAAAGACGTGGTTGTTCATCTATATGTCAAAAGCAAATACATTTGACCTTACGTTTTTTGAAACTGTGCCTTCTCTCTCTCTATTTGCTTTGTTAATACTTCTATCTCGCCAAGAGCAAATTCAAGTTTGTCTGATATCTCATTTAGTTTGCTCTTTGTCTTTGAGTGCTCATATTTTTCAACCTTGAACAAAAAAGAGCAATTAAAATAACTGTTTTGGCAGCATTTAAAACACGTTCGTATGTACACTAAGCAAGATGAATATGGATACATTCAACATAAAGAGATCAAAAAAGAAAATTTTACTAAATTTCTCTTTGCTACAATTAACAAGCCTTTACTGTCACTACACAATTTCTTGGAAATGTTATATATTAATTTGCCAGAAAAAATCAAAATAAGCATGAAAATTTTAAGATTACATGTATCACATAATTTTTAAAACCCTGCAATACACAGAAATGAAAATATATATGAACTGCAAACAAACAATACACATATTCTACATGTGCATGCACTATGTAACCACTTTTAAATTTACTCACCTCAAGTTCTTTAACTAGTGCATTGTATTTGTCCAAAGGCACACTGTCTTCTTTGCTACTGCTCTATTGGCAAATAAATAGATCCAACTTAGATGACAGTGATGAATGACGTTGTTCAGAAATTTCGGTGTTTTTGCTCACACTGCTATTAAATGATCTATTAAACAACTCTTATCAAACAGTGATCAAAAACTAATAAGCTTACTGTTACTGTAAGTGAATATGAACTAAGTTTGACCTATCGAGTTCGGAACTAAGTATGTTGAGCTCCAATTTAATATTCAGGTAGTAAGAGATTTTTACCTATTCAACACTGACAATACAACCTGGTAAATAGCTCAGTACAAGTTGACTAAAAGTTACAACTTTACTTACATTACAAGTGAACTCTAAAAAAATTAAATGCTGCAATATAAATAGGTTTTGTATTATTAGTTACGTATGCGAAACCGATTGAATATTACCACTTCATGGAGGCGTTTAACTGCCTCCTGCTGCGCCAAAAACACGTCCTGCAACTGTTTAGAAACCAATACATGTGACGGCACATCTAAACCACTTGAAAACCCAACATCGCGACCCGCCATATTGTTCATAAATCTAGTTCAAGGTCATATTTCACCATAAGACTTTCCTCGTTGAAGTCTCGATCTCGAACCACGTTATTATGTTCTCAAATATGTGTAATTCGGTTTTCACCTTGATCGGTTATTAAACCTATAAAAAAACACATAAAATGACTTTCGAATACCTCACTGGTATATCGAAGGCAAAAAACAAAATAAATAAATAAGTAAACAAATAAATAAATAAAAATAAAATAAATAAATAAATAAATAAATAAATATAATAAAAAAAATTAGCCCTCAAAATCGGAATTTAATGAAACCTCCACAGGTAGGCCTGTGTGTAGATCTATAGGGCCTACTTCATACACATAACAGTAGTAGGCCCCCTATATGAGTATGATTAGGCGCGCATCTCTAAACGTAGTCTGCATCAATTACGGAATACAGTAGGCCTACATACAGTGTATAATATCTCCATTTTTATGAAATTCGTTTTAAATCATAAAGGGTCAAACACAATTTTCATCAGGCCTATAGTAAACCAGTCTGTTTTTCTAAATTCATTTATATGTAGGTGGTTTTCACTAATCGGCTGATAAATCAATCAGGGTGTGAGGTGCGCGTGCCAATGCCGGTCTCGTGACCATCCACAAACGTCAGAAAAGACACGCAGTTGCAAAACCTTCCCATGTCGTTTTTAGTATTTTGATGGTAATTTCTCTCTCTATAATTCTAACAAGATCAATGGTGTGTTCCCATAAGCTGGGTTACTGAACAACCGACTGGAAAATGGGTCGCACTTACAAGGTGCTTTTGGCAGTTGTTAATCGAGTGAATAAAACTACCCATAGTATTTTTATGTCAGCGATTAGTTTGAACGAAAAAGGGTCTACGTTTCTGTCAAATACAAGTTTAAAACAATAACAGCAACAACAACAGCAGCAAATATTCAAAATTTATTATATCTGTACAATTGGCCACCTTGTGCCAATAAGCTAGTGTAAAAATGCGTCTGTTGGTAAATTAATTTCCTATCAGAGCTTATTATGAAATTTCGAGGCCTGGGAAATATGATCGAGTGCGTTAACAAATTGTGATATATTAATCAGTGCACAACTAGTTGCAAAAAAAAAAAAAAAAAAAAAAAAAAAAAAAAAAAAAAACGAAGGGCGATCACAGAGAGTTAAACAAGTCAACCGTGTATCCAATGGACCAGATGAATGGTTCGAAAATTATATACGCTTAATGTTTCATTAAAATTAAATTACCATAGCTGTTATAGATTATAACTTGCATATAAAAAACCTCGTCACAGAAGCATGTACGAATAAACAAAAGTCATCGTAACACATATCAGCGCCAGGTGTGCCTTGGCTGTGTTCCCAGCGTTGCAGTAGTCTGAAGTGCAGACACATTGGTAATATTCCCCAGTAGTGCCGCTTGCATGGTCACATTTGTTCCCAGGCCTGGCTGCGCACCGTCTGTGAATGGACGTCCTCTCTTGAATGGTAATAATTATTAAATTAGCTTGAATCAAGACAAAGAAATTCCGAGGAATAGCCCAAATGATCACCCTTAACTTCACTTTCTCTAGGCCTACACAACAAATGCACTACGTCGCCGCTCAAGAAAAAGCTGAGTAGTTTCTGATATAGAAGTGATCCGAAAATAGATACTGAACCTCGTGGCGCGACACTTGTATTGAGGGCACTTCTCAGGGCATGTCGAAAATTAAAAAAAAGAAAAAATCGAACCCAATGACTTTCGAGTGGGCTTTGTAACGATCGTCATCTCTGCAGCCCATAAAGATATTATGAACGTGTTTTAAGTAGTTCATTAGTTTAGCCAAATTACCGGTTACACGTATTTTTACTACAGGAGAGAGAGAGAGAGAGAGAGAGAGAGAGAGAGAGAGAGAGAGAAGGAAGAGGAGGGAGGGGAGATACCTCCAACTGGTGTATTCGTTTCCTTAAAGCACCCAGCAAGACACTCCACTGTCGGCTGACTTTGATATCCATCATCGCAGTCGTGGCAACTGTAGCACGTTACGGAATCCGCTTAAATTTTAGCAATGCATACAATGCAATCAATGATTTCCTAAAAAAAGATCTTCGAAAGCGCTTTTAAACGAAAAGAAAAATATCTACCTGAAGACAACTTCATGAATCCTGTTTCTAAGGTTATATGTTACAACACGGCAACGCTTACTGGGTTTAATGCGTTCTTACTTATCTAAATCAATATACAGGTCCACAGAGACCAATTTGAAAATGCACTTGGGACTTATGCAGTAGATCGGTATATCATATGCAAAGGACACCTTGGGTAGAATTCTGCAACAAGGGTGATACGCATTCCAAAAAGATGTGCATTTCAGTTTATTCTACTACTTTAAGCCTTTAAAGAAAAGTCATCAATCAAGATCTACGTACCATATTGGACCAACAAAGAAAACATCACGCAATAAACCAATATTTCCTTTGGTTTCTTCATCTTGTGGTAAGAGGGAAAAATCGTCACTCCAAGAGTAAAAAAAAAATCCCAAACAGAAGGCTCGTTACATTCCAGCTTCACACTTCAGCGCCTAAATGTCTTCCTTACACCTAATTAGCGGATGGTTTATGTGGTTAAAGCTAAGTAAATGATGCCGGTGAGTAGCAAAGTATGTTTTGCGTCAAACTAATTTGAATTACAATATCCCAATTTCCCTGCGTTTAAAGTGCACGGAGCAAAAAAATCCGCATATACAGGCTGTGGTCTGCGTTATCTATAGGACGCACGCGTCTCAGTCAGCTGTCATCTGGGAGGCAAATGAAAGCTGAGCTCGCAATTATTTTTTTTTGTGATTGATCATTTTTACTTTCAGTCAGAGTTACATTAAAAAATGATTACTCTCTCAGTGATAAAATCCATCTCGTTTACAAAAATGATGTCTATTTTATTCATGGAATTCGTCAAACTGCGAGTCACGCTTCATGGCTGTAGAAATATTAGGCAAGAAAATTGATCCAACGACCAACAAGAGCAAAGGGTCTACATGCTACATTTATTACCATCAAGCTAGAAGTTATCAAACATAAGAAACTTCTATCACAGAAACTGCAAACGAATCTGATAAAAAATTTTAAGAGATTCTTACAAGAATCACATAATGAATTTTCATACAGTAATATATAAATAATTTTAATTTTCACTAAAGTGATTAGTTTCTTTCACAAAAATGTAAATACAAAAACTGATCAAATGATAAATATCATGGTAATGATTCCTTATTACTTCTGCTATAAAATTTAGGCTTACAATTATAATATTCCATCATATACATAGCAAACCGAGTCCCAATCTTGATGCTATTGTAAAGCATATTTTTGGCAGTGATAAAATCACTTGGTTGAAGGCTAATAATAAGACAATTATTGCATATTGCTGCAATTTACTAAGAATGATGGTCAATTTTCTACAAATAGGGCTATGCCATAGACTATTACTAATATTGATTTTTTGATTTTTCCATTTTTACCAATCTAGCTAAAGATACATTAGTGTGATTGCTTTTTTTCTGGATATGAATAAATAAAAAACAAATGTGAAGGGAGAATATTATGAAATGGAGAAGATCAGTAACCTAATTTTCACCCAAACTTCAACCAATGCTACATCTATAACTAATTACGTAATTGGGATTAATTTTTTTTAATCAATTCAAAAAATAGTGCTGTGATGGTGAAATTCTAAACATCTGTCCATTTTTATATGCTACCATGAAGACAAAAAACAGCATGACAATTATGCATCAAAATTTGTTCTAAATACATAGAAATTTTAACTACTCAAAGGGAATAAAATAATATTAATTAAATATGTATCCATAATAAGATTACATAACAGAAAGCAGCTTATGAGATGAGATTTTCAGAGTTCTTAATATATAAAAAATGTACATCTGCCAAGTAACTGACTTAAGATTGTTTATAACTTCCATACATTCCATAACTGTCTGCACCAGAGAAGTGCTGACTTCCATACGGGTCGCCCTGGCCGACCAGATAGGCATGGTGGTTGTCGTAACCCTGCTGCTGGGCCTCGTAGCTCTCAGCACTGTACTGGCTCTCTGCAGCGTCCAGCATCAAGCCCTGACTGGAAGAATTGTATGCTACGCTTTCCTCCAGGACCACCTCAGCATGGGGGGAATGGGCATGCTGGTCCCCAATTGGCATCACAGTAATCTCACCAAACGCTCTGGCTGTGTGGTTGATGGCTGACAACAAGGGCGCTGCAGAGTTAGTGCTGACCAATGAAATGCGTCTGTCAAGGCTCATACTTCCACTTCTGGCATTCTCGTCTCCCATCAGCTCATGTTTACGCTTCATCTCCAAGGTGGACATCCTGCGGGCAGCGTTGAGAGCAGACTGACGACGTGCACCTGAAGCCCTTTGTGCATTCCCAGACATTGAGGAGGTTTCGATATGCCCCAGGAGATCCTCATGGCTTCTTGCTCCATACAGATGTGTGGGCACTTGAAGGTGGGAGTAGCGCCTGCCCTCTAAATGTCCTGCATCAGACATTCTACGCCCATGGGGATAGCCGCTGATGGCAGTAAAGCCGCCATTAGTAAACCCAGTACTGCCGCCTCCTCCAGCACTGAGCTGGCTGACCTCAGACATCCTCCGGCTTTCTCTCACTCCATTATGATAGCCACTGTCTGAGCTGGCATCTATCAGGCTACTGTGTATGCTGTGGACCTCTTGTCCATTCAAGTCTAACACGCGAGGCATGTCCTTTAGGTGGATTTCTTCTGAGATACGACGGCTGTCCCCATAGCCACCGTTCAAACTGTAAGCACTTTCTCTTGCCAGAGAGTTGTGTTTTATGTACTCCATTGCTGCTTTTTTCTCTCTCTGTCGCCGTCTTCTCCTGAAATTGGCAATTGAAATGCTGCTCATTATGAACAAAATAATTAAAAAATATATTTGAAGTTTGAAAATACAGCCCAGCTCTTTACATTTTTATAACTTTCAAAGATGTAACATTGGGCCCATGTTTTCATTCTTATTACAACATAATGCAAATGTAACATTTTTTACAATTATAGTCCCAGTTTTCATTGTGTTAGGTGTGACTGCTGGTTGTGTCAGGTTGTACTTACTTTCTACAACACCATGCACACAGCAAGCATAACAAGCAGAGTAATAACAACAGAGCCAAGAGGCCCAGGAGGAGAAGCCCTGAAAAACAACTAAGTGCTTGACAGTGGTGAAGATCATGACTGGTTGTTTACAAAATAATTATTAAGATTGATTTCATAATATTTTCTTATAGACTGCGACAGTTATACTCATGTCTCCTACAACACACCATTTACAGAGATACAGAAAATTTATCCAATTCCTGGTCTCAACTATTTAATTGATGCATTTTCTCTCTTTCTTACTAAAAAATCAGAAGGTAACAATCTCTTTAATTTTCAAAATGCTTACTTATCAAATACTAAACAGCATCTAAATATTATGAACATAATAGTCAACTTACACCACCATTCATCCCAGAATGATTTCTGGGAGGCCAGAGCTGCTTCTGCAACCACTGCAACAAGAGAAAAAATGCCTCATATATCATTCATATTCTAGATATAGGAGGAAAATGTAGGCATGTATGCCCAGTTGTCACTTCAAATGACACAACCTTTAGTACTCAGCTAGCAATTTTAAAGGGGGGGGGGTGTCTTTTTATCAAAAGCGTACCTTTTTACATGTCATTCAATTAATACAATTTACATGATGTCGAAATCTTGTATGGTGCTGTAGGATGGCAATAAAAATAAATATATCCCTAAGTAAACTGTCTTTTAGAAAATAATTAAGAAAATATCAAAATATTTCATTGTAAAAAAATAAAGTATGTACCACAAACGCCTCCTCCATTCTTGAATCCATCTGGACATGTACATACTCCATTCGTACATATTCCACTGGATACACACTCATCCCCAAAGAAACAGGCTGCTCCAAGTGCAATAAGGGGCACTGCATGACAGGAAATAATTTAAAAAAGAAAAAAAAATTAAAAAGGCAAAAAAGTCTTCGTTTTACTTCTTAGAAGTTACTGCCTGAATGTTCATTCTTTACCAAAAATCTACTCCATGATACTAGTTTACAGTTATAAATCGACATATTTCAAACATGAATGAGATATGACAAGTAAAAACAATTGAAGATACATTTCAGATTGTTCTCTATACTTTATGAACATAATCACGATATGAACATTATCTCTTACCACAGCGGCCATCTTTGGCATATGTTGTCCCATCACAGGAGCAGATTCTATTATAACAAGTGACGTTACTTCCAGAGCAGACGTCACCTGGCTGCTGGCACCATGCTCCCAGGACCCCATGTGTGACACCCACTGCAACACACACACATCAACAACACTTAGAACCTTTCAATATATATGATATTTGCATTAAATTTACTTTAATCTGTTCTAAATTGTCATGAATGAATTCTGTCATGTGTCTTGTGCCAGTCAATTAAAAAATGAACCCTTTCACTTATTACTTAAGAGAAACTTTTCCTTTAGAATTCTAAATGGAGGGTCCAAAATTTCAGAAAAACACATGGGAATAATGACAGAGAATCTAAACAACTAACTTAAACAAACTGCTCAGTGTCTTTTAACCTACCACAAGTTTCATCTGTGGCACCATAACCAAACTGGCAGACACAGGAGTCGTCACGGCAACGCGTGTATTGGGCAGCACATCTACCACTGACACATGCTCCGTGGGCAAAACCATTGGTCACTGAAACAGGATAAAGCAAGCAATAGTCAGAAATACATTCCAGTGACTGAGAGTAAAAATATAAACAAAACAACCCTAACTAAGTAACTAACTAACTAACTAACTCAATAATCAATGCTGTTTTATCTGAAATGCAGTAAAAAAACAGTATTTGAACAAACTTACTGCAACCTTTGGGTTTTTTTACACTGGAAATGATTTTATAATAAGTAGAGCTTGCATTTCTAGCTCCTTTAGCCTGACATACCCTTGGAATTGTTAACCCATTCACAATATTTCTAAAATTTCTCATGTACAAAATTTATGGAAGTGATATTTAGCTTCTGACAGAAATTATTGATTGCACTTACCACAAAACTCATTCAATCCTTTTTGATGTTGCCAAATACCACATATTTGTGACAGCAATTTCAAGCAGATGATAGCGATTATAGTTTCCACTTACCACAATGGCCTATAAATCTGTTGTGAAATTGGTTATCCATTGAACCTAATAAAAGCAATGTCAAGTGAGATGATGGGCTCCACTTACCACAATGGCCATTCCATCTAATCACCCCATAGGGACAGTCACAAATACCAGCTACACACTGGGAGAACCTAGGGATACATTCATTATTGGCCAAACATGGAGCCCCGGCCATTCCAGGGAGAACTGAAAATAGAGAACATGATACATTACATATGGTATAAAATATGACAAACGGCCATTCATTACTGGGCACAAATGGTGCCCTGCCATTCACAGCCTAAGTGCAAATTCCCCCTTTTTAAATTGAATATATGATACCAGATTTCTGTCTAAATATGAATGATATATGCATCCGTTTGCTACCATGCAGACAAAATGCTCCAATTGTTTCAAGGATGGTTCTTGAAATGGTTCGACCTAAATGTTAGAAAATTATAGAATTTTAAGTTCACTTTTCTGTTTCATATATATACTGGCTTGTACTATAAATTAAAAACAAGTTTTGATTAATAAAATAATAATAAAAAAGATTTAACTTACTACAAAATCCTCTAACCAGCACATGGTCAGCCAGACACCTGCAGGTCCCCTGTGTACACAGAGCATTTTCCATGCATTCTCCATCTTTAGCACAGAAAGCTCCAATGGCAGTTCTTGCAACTGAAGACCATAAGACAAACATACGTTCCATGAAAAATTGAAAAAAAGTCCTTTAACATTTGCTACACATAAGATCGATCATTTTCAAAACTTTCATTCTAAAATAATGTACAAGTTGACTAAAATTAAGATGACATGCAAACCATGTATGTTCCAAAAACAGCTAAATCCACTTCTTCATTAAAATTGTTTATCAAACATAATGTCATTGAGGAGCACTTACCACACTGTCCAAGTTTAGCATAGAATCCTGGCTGACATTTGCACACATTGAGGTCAAGGTCACACCAAGTGTTCTCAATGTGACATGTGCCATCTGGCAGACAGCTGGCTCCTAGGGTACCTTGCTGAACAGCATCTGAGATAGAAAAACAATGACATCAAACTATAGACATTATCTAGCAGACAGCTAGCTCCCAGAGTACCTTGCTGAACAGCATCCTAGGGAAAAAACAATCACATCAGACTACTTCAACAATCATTTTCCATTTTGGCCAAACAGGCATCCAAATATCATTAGCATTTATTGATTATTTTAAATTACCATCCTTACTTAAAGATACAATGTTTTATTTTCATTTGCTCTTTAAACAAATACCCAGAAAATGACATAATTCACATGGCATTTTCTTTTCAAAATCCTTAATCCGACTTACTGCACAGATTGTCCCTGTCTACAAGGTAGCCTTCCTTGCACTCACAGAACCCTCTAGTAGAACACACAGCATTCTCTACACATCTGTCTTCTGTTGCACTACAGGGCTGACTAACCTTCAGATAGGGCACTTGATAAAAAAGATACACAGAGATTAACACATACCTGAAGACACTGAAAAAGTTTAAGAGTTTAAGAGACTTGAAAACTTGAAAAATTTTTTTTTGCATAAATAATTATCTTTCCATAAAAACTGTCAAAAAGCCTATATTTGGAGTCTTACCACAAGTTCCTCCCTTGTCATAGAAGCCCTCCACACATTGGCACTTATTGGTATCTATGGCGCACTCTGCATTAGGTACAGCACATATGGCACCTGCCAGACAGGGGGCAGACGGAGCACCACGGCGAGCTATAACATGATAATATAACCATCTTTAAGAACATACATGGAACATACAAGTATTATATGTAATCTTTTAGCAAGCAGAGATGCTCAAATGATCTCCAAAATGTCAGTGAATATAAATATGAAATATTTATCAGGTACATTTTTAAATTTTTGTTATCAACTTTCTGAGCATTCATAAATTTAAATGGTTTCCTTTTTTATTTTCAACCATACTATAAGTAAACACGAACAAATACTGGCTGCCAAGTTCCAATAAGCATGGAAACGTACTGCAGTGACCGTTGATATTTTCATGTCCTGTGATACAGACACATCTGCCAGCACTGCAGACGGCATTCTGAACACACTGCTGCTGTCCACCACACACATCACCAGCACGGATCTTTGGAACTGAAATTGAGAATATTTTCTTAAAATCTGCAAATTTCTTTTCTCTCTTCTTTAAAATATTTGAAATAAATACAATAAGAAATATTTATTTCTAAAATGCTATTCCACTGTATTTTTTTCTTTCATTGCATTTTTCATATCCAATGAAAAAGAGATATCAACTGCTCTCAACACCAACTCTCTTGATCAAAACTGGCAATAAAGGCAAAGGCAAAATTCTTTATGGTATTTCTTTGAGATATAGACACAAAATATTCTATATTGACGCAAAGGGAGAAAAAAATGAATGCCATATTTGATTTCATCAATTCTTTTCTAAATGAAGACATAGAAATAAATATCTTAATACTTAAAAAACCAACACCACTTACCACAGACTCCATTTCTACCATAGAACTCAGCCTTACAGATACAGAAGTTGTTCAGGTTGCAGATTGTGTTGGCCACAGTGCAGGCTCCATTGGGAAGACACTGGGCATCCAGGGTCCCCAGCTTTACTGTAATACATTACCACATTATATTTAGTTACTTTAAATAAAATAGCAAACTGGAAGGTTCCAGCATAGCTATACCAACTATGAACCAGGTAGAGGAGGTTAATGATATACACTGTATATGTATACATGTTCAAATATCTTCACTACTTACCACACTGTCCATCCTTGCTTTCATATCCGTCTCTGCAGTAGCACTTGCCAGCAATGCAATCAGCATGGTCAGTGCAAATATCCACCCCAACCAGACAGATGTCTTCAGCTGGCAATTTTTGGTCTATATGAATAGGAATATATATATAATATCATCATTTTAAGCATTATAATGCAGTCAACATGTAAGTGCATAAAAACCATTCCATCAGGCATGTCTTTCTGGTCTGATCTATATAAAATTTCATTATACTTAATATATGTATTGCTCACAATTAAAAACAAGTGAAAATAAATCTTAACTATATAAAATATTTCATAATATGTACAATGCTTTTCTCACCAAATGTACAGTAAAGATGTCAAGCACTATGCAGCCACTCACCACATGTATTCCCCTTCCTGTGGAAGCCAGTCTGACACTGACAGATATTCTGATCATTACACTGAGAGTTGGGCACTGTGCAGGCCTGGTTGGGCAGACATGGCGCACCCAGATTGCCTCGCTGGACTAGAAATTACCAAGAAAAAAGAAAATATTAGAAATATTTGGAAGTAGTATCATCAAATCATTGTTTCACACCTTAAAAACATAAAGCACAGTCCTGTTCAAAATTAACTGTAATAGATTCAGTCCAAAAATGTTCAAAATGTTCTGCTTTTTTTATACATTTTAATTGATTATTTTAATTGAAGCTCAAAAATCAAATAAATTAAAATGAATTTTATTATCTTTCAAAAATGGTCAGATATGAATGCCCTCTGAACTTACCACAGCGCCCATTAATGTTGACATAACTGAGTTCAGTCCTGCACATGCAGATGCCATTAGTACACAGAGCGCCATCTATGCATACGTCCTCATCTGTACAACTTGATCCTGCCATCTGCTTGGGAACTGGAATTTGTATGATAATAATTTTATTCAATGCGGCATGGAAAGATTCTGCTTTCTGATTTACAAAGGGCATACTATTTTAAATTTAAATAATATATTTGTTATATATCCACAAAATAATTTTTTAAAATTTGACAGTGCCACTGACCACATCCTCCATTCTTTTCAAAGTAATCAGCAGGGCAGCGACACACTCCGTCTCCTTGACACTCGGCATTCCTGGTCAGACATGTGCCACCTGGACCACATGCCACGTGAAGGCTGCCTGGACGCACTGTAATAACACAGAAGTCAGTGACTTAATTGAAGCATTGCCGCAGGCAAATGTAAAGGCAAAAATTCATCTTTTGTTTACAAGCTGTTATGCAGTTAAAATAATAAAGAAATAGTTATAATAATGCAGGCTTGACAATAAATGTAATAATCATATTATTTTCTTTAACTTTGTAAGGCATAAAAAAACCCAAACTGATAACCAAACACCAATTGCTTCCTAATAATCCACAATCTCGATCTCAACATTGCTTGTTCATATTCACATTTAAAAGTTCTTACCACAATGTCCGTCTGCTGGGATAAGGTTTCCAGTGCAGACGCAGAGTCCTCCAATACATGAGGCATCATTCACACACTCTGAGTCTGTACTGCACTGGTCACCAGGCTGAATCTGCTCCACTAAAGAGGAGACATACTTATCAGTTATATGGTTATCAAATATATATAAAAGAAGAGGCAGACTATATATATATATATATATATATATATATATATATATATATATATATATATATATATATATATATATATATATATATATATATATATATATGGCTATTCTGTGATTAAAATGGTAAAGGGTCATTCAATTTTTAAAGAAAATGTTAGATTTCTCAATTTACAGTGTTTAAAACCATTGTGTCTGAAAAATGAAAAAAAAAAGGATGAAAAAGAGTTCTTTTAATACCTATGCCACTCATGGTATATGTATACTTACAGCATTGCCTATTAGAGGGATAAAATCCTAGAGAACATTCACAGATCCCTGCAGCATTACAAGCAGTGTTGTTCTCTGCACAATCAGAGTCCAGCTGACATGGAGAAAACAGGCTGCCCACGTGTTCTGATCACAGCAAAAATAACAGATAATTAAAACTTATAAAATAAGTCAAATGTCTTGTTGAGGTATGGAATTAACTTCATTTAAAAATGTAATGTGTACATTGTGTTTACAGCTTGTTTTTTATTGAAATGCAAAACCTCAATATCTATCTCATACAATTATTTCTGTATATACACATAAAAGCTTTGGTGTAAACAAATATACTGTAATGGTGATTTGGTAAATGTATAAATATTTCTACAGTATAAATTATCTATAACCTACTAAAACTGCTATCTACAATCTTCACTGCAGTTAAAGCTTCAGTTCATATTCCTATATATATATATTTCTTCACATTATCTTACCACACATCCCATTGAGAGGGAAGTGATCTCTAATACAAGTACACTGCCCATTTAGACAGGAGGCTTGGTCTACACAGATATCCTCCTGTCCACATGGATTCCCTGCATCTATCTTCTTAACTGAAAGCAGACATCAACCTTGCTAAGGACATGGTAAGATATGACATTAGAAGTTTTTATAATGTTTGTGCAGCACATTTAAATTTAGTCACTTCCAGTTTTATGGCAAAAAGCTTAAGTCAATATCATGTAATTTCAACATCAAAGGAATATTTTAGAAACTAAAATTGTCTTCCCTACTTGAATTTTTATTTACTACAGTTGAAAGATCATCAGAAGTATCAGAAATTGTTAGCACATAAACTTACCACATAGTCCTCCCCTCTCAAAGTACTCCTTGCTACAGCTGCACTGACTGTTGGCACACTCGGCATTCTCTGTGCCACAGGCGGAGTCATAGGGACACCTGGCACCCAGGGGAAGCTTGGGCACTAGAATATCACAGACATTTGTGACATAATATAATATGGAGCCAAACATATATACATCTAATATGTTTAACATATAAAATGTAGCAAAATTGCTCTCAATACATTGAAGATTAAGGATAACGGTTCATCAGATCAGTCAACCAAAAAAACTTGACAAATGGAAGACTGGCTCCTAAGAACAGAGGGATAAATAAAGAGAGCGAAAACTTCCATAAAAGCACATCTTTGAAAATCTTTAAATCTCAGTATTTTAAATTTAAACCTTCAATAATTAAATGAAACTNGGGACTAAAACCATGGGTACCGCCAGCGCCTACGCTGGTGGTACAATAATTCTATCAATGGTTTACTTACAGCAGTATCCTCCATTATCAAAGCTGTCAGGTTTACAAAGACACACTCCTTCAGAGCAGACAGCATTGTCGTCTGCGCACACATCACGGAAATCACACCTGACATACAGTGGGATCTTAGGAACTACATACAGATGAAAGAAAAAGAGAAATGTGCAGTTTCTTATATAATAACATTAAGTGATAGGAAAAATGTAAGTACTTAACAATCTGCTTTGAATTATTTTAAGATTTTTAGTGTATCAAAAAAAAAAGGTCATCTTGTTCTCTCTTACCACACTGCCCCTCCTTCTGGAAGTATCCTGGCGTGCACACACACTGTTTCTCCTCGGAGCAGACGGTGTGTTCTGGCGTACAGCCGCCATTACGTAGACATGGTCCCAGCAGCTCTCCTTCGTTACCAGATGTGCTCTCAGGCTCTGTGATACAGATATAGTTACTATAGACAACTATGTCTTCTCAGTGTAACAGAGAGTTAAATTAAAAAATATCAATTTAAGAATATCAATACCATTTAATAAATTGATGAAAACAGCATTTATTCTTTGTCCCATACTGCATAAGAGTTTAAATTCACATGATTAAAATTCCTACGGTGCCAATATTTCACAAACATAAATGCATATAATGCTAATAATGAAAATAATAGTAACACTATTTCCTTCTATAATGTAGCTGTTAAATGTACATCTTTATGTACCACAAATTTACGTTACACTGCCCTCAAGTTTATCAAATTTCCCCCAGTGTTCATTCATCTTACCACACTTATTCCCATTGAGAGCAAACCCCGTCCTGCATTTACACACTCCCTGCTGACAGGCAGCAAACTCAGATTCACAGATGTCGTCCAAGGTACACGCAGAGTTCACAGGCACAAGGCGAGCTGTGGGCGGAAATTTTTTTTTTTTTTAATATGTAACTTTTTCTAAACCTTTTTTCAACAGAAAAAACATTCCTTGAAATCACACAAATTAGACTGAATGGGAGGCAAAACATCACAACAATTTGATTATTATACCATTTTATTTCAACTGTGCCCAGTTTTATTTATAATTAATCTTTAATAATCTTTGATAATCTGAGTGCCAGTTGTGAAATGTGCAGTGCTTATTATAATTAAACCTACCACATCTCTGAGCTTGTTGCACATATCCAATCAGACAGCTACATTCTCCTCTTTGGCAATCTGCATTGGGGTCTGCACATTGGTCTGCAGGGGTGCAGGTAGTTTTAAGCTCTAGCTTTGGAACTAATACAAAAAACAGGGGTTAGTTCTGCTAAAGAATACTGTCATGAAAAAATAAATGTATAAACTATACCTTGCCAGGAATTACATTGAAAAGAATGTAAAATATAGCTAAAACAATAAATAAAATAACTTTACTTTCCTAATGCATATGCCTTTTTTTCAGAATTAAATCACGACAGGAAATAGTTTTATATGAGACCTCTCTCAATTGTGAATCTGATATTATATTATATTCTCCAATTACCTATGAAAAGGTTAATAATACTATCAATATAAATGTATAGAAATGGAAGGTTTGACTTACCACATACATTTTCCAGGAGGTAGTGAGTTGACTGACAAATACACACTCCATTACCACACAGAGAGTTCAAGTCTACACATTGGTGTTCAAACAGGCAAGAGTCTCCAACCAGACCTATAGGGACTATAATGAGAGTGGGAAATTTTAGTAAAACTGGGCTTTTTTGTGGACCTACAGAAACATTATTATTACATAAATAATAATACTTTTGAAACCTGAAGTTCTAAACTTAAACTGTACATATAAAAAAAAGAAAAATAAAAAATAAATAAATAAATAAATAAATTCACACAATGATCAAATTTCATATCACCTGCAGCTAAGGTGATACATCATATGCAGTGTTTATGCAACATAAATTATTGTATTATAATTTATAATTATAGTATAATTTAAAGAGACATTGAATTTCACAGAACTATGACATCATTTAAAAATCCTTAAAAATTTCTTAGAACCATTTTAGGTACAAAAAGCAAAGAAAAAGCGAGATTTCCTACCACAAATGCCCTGTTCAGGTCTGTATCCCAGCTGACATGTACAGATTCTGTTCCTACACACAGCATTGGGGTCCAGGCAGGCATTATGGTCCCCACAGGTGCCTCGCAGGGGAACCTTGGCAGCTAGGAGTGGGGGATGGTGAAATTATGATTTCAGACAACTTATGTATTTTTAATTTTGATTATGATTTCTATGATATTTCAGCTAAAAGCTGTACATAACATGGTAATAAACTGTAACAGCTAGAGTAGCAGAATCAAAAAGAGATATAATATTTATTACAATTTATATTATCATTCTGGTTATAAATCTGCTTATATTTGGTTTTTACTTTACCCATGTATTTTCAAAAGATGTTCAAATATGCTATAAATATGCATTGGTAATATCCTACCACAGAGTCCATTAGAGTAGTAGTAGTTTTCCCTGCACACACAGGTGCCCTGTAGACACACAGAGTTAGGAGCAGAGCAGGACTGGGCCACACTGAAATCACTGGTACAACTGCCAAATAAACTGCCCACAGCTCCTAGAGGTTCTATACACAGAAATAAATGACATGAAATTACACAGACTTACTTTATCAGCATAACACCTGATCTTGTTACATAAGGGACAATTTATAAAGGTGGCAGCAATGATGCATTTCCTCTTTTATTAAAATTTTTAGTTTTACCCTTGAGACTATTAAGCTGGGACTGAAACAAATCTATTCAGGAAATTTTAATGACTCACATGCATTTTAATGTGTTTAATAAATGTGTTTATTAAATTTCTACCCATTTTTTATAACTTATTTGGATTTTATACTCTAAATGAATATCATTGTTATATGAAAAAATCACTAAATACATTTAAGATATTGAACTAATAAAAGTCAACAATACATTTATCACTTACCACAAACGTCCCCATTTTGTTGGAAGCCCTGTCTACACTGGCACTTCTTAGATATGCATTCTGCATTGAAATTATCGCAAGCATCTCCACTGTCACAATTCATGCCTAGTGATACCTTTTTCACTATAAGAACATTGAAAACAAGGTTTAGATTTAAATCAATTTTCCTTTTTCACTTACAGAATACTTAAAGCAAGTTTTTAGATTTATATCAAAATTCATTGAAAAAATTATACCTTTTTGTCCAATGAAAAAAAATCATTTTGAAATTTTTTCAGTACCACAGACAAATCAGCTAAAATGAAATTATTAACAAAATTCATCAATTTCTTACCACACTTTCTTTCTTTCAGATAGTGACCTTCCTTGCACTGGCACCATATTCCATTGCAGAAGGCGTTCTGGTCCTGGCAGACGTCACTATTGGTGGAGTGGCAAGCAGCCATAGTGGGATGCTTGGGAACTGAAATATGAAATAAGACCAATTCAAAAAATACTATAATAATAATAAGATATTAAGTAATACCTCACTGATTCTTCCAAACTTAGAAATCTGTAAAACATTTGAAAAGTTTAATCAACACTTATTGCAACACAAGCATGCATCACCTTCATACCAATATTCCTGACAGCATATCAAAGTTAAACTAGTTAAATGTTTTATGGAGCTTTTTGTTAATCCATTGCTACAGTGGCAGAACATACAATGTGAAAAATATCACAAACTAATAAGTAAAATAAAAATTGTACAATTTCCTTACTGCATCTCCCATTCTTAGGGTAGTAGTCTGGGTGGCAAAGACAGAGACCATCTTGACAGAGCAGAGACCCCTCCGTACAGGAGCCTCCATCCAGACAGGGGGAAAACAGCCCACCTTTCACACCTAAAAAATACATTTAAAACTTTCTGATTGCCATAATGGTGGACTCTTATTTTACTTTTCAACCATATGTTTCATTCACATTAAACTCAACCTTTAAATATATCAAGACACATATTAAATTTTTAATGATATTTCTTCCAATTTTTTCTCTAAAGAAAATCAAAAGACTACTTACTACAAAACACCCCAAACCCATGTGTCTGGGGTTGACACTGGCAGCGACCTGAGACACAGTGAGAGTTGGCAGCATCACATTCTACATCAGACATACAACGTCCCTGCAAACGCTTCTTGGCAACTGGAGATGTAAGACAAATGGTACAATACTTACTGGTGGATAGGGAAGGGAATAAACTGTCAGAAAAACATACACACCAAGTGCATTAAGTTAAGTAATCATTGACTTTTTTGTGATGTCAATATCACACATCTATCATAATTCTTAATTTTTCAAGAGCAGATGCTTTTGTGTTTGGTGTTTGAAATACCACAATAGCCTTTCAGCATTAATTCATGTTTAAAAAAAGCCATAACTGTGACGAAGTACTTACCACATTGAGTGCCATCAGAATCATAATATCCCTGTCTACACAGACATACTCCAAACTAGACATGAACTGTGTCTACTTACCACACTGAGTGCCATCAGCATAGTATCCATTCCTACACACACAGACCCCTGAGGGAGTGCACTGCATGGTGTTGATGTTAGAACAAGCCACTCCATCAACACAGGCTCTGAACAGCTCCCCTGGGGCACCAGGCAACACTGCAATATACACAGACCAATTAATTCATATGAAAACTGACTTTGATAATAGCCCTAGCCATGCCAGGCACATACAAATAGTTATATTGTCAAATTAATTGTAATATCAATTTTAGAAATAGAAATGAAGATGAAAACAAAATAAATAGACAACAGTTTTCCCTAATCTTGAACTTAAAAGCCTACATGCTAAATCTAGTTCAATTGCTTGAATTTGAATTGGTGGTTTGTA
This sequence comes from Lingula anatina, assembly GCF_001039355.2. Next base: position 419,216 of record NW_019776113.1, on the reverse strand, counting down.
ATCATATAATATACACAAATTTTAAGAACCTAGTTTATTCCAAAATTATATTTTGTTAAAAACTAAATCCTTTCTCTCAGCAACTTTCATCAATGAATCTCATTTCCTTTTTTAAAACTTCCAAAACATTTTCATCCATAACAAGATATTTTTGGCAATATAAATTGTCACTTCTGTTTGAGTTAAATCATTTAATTACTACCATTTTTTATCAAGGAGTGTCTATTTCAAATCTTTTTCATATCAGTTTTAATCAAAATTAATAAACTATGGGCTATTTTCCTTTAATTAAAATGAAAACAATCTGACATACCACAGACTTTGTTGACCTCAGTGAATGCCTCCTTACAAACACACTTCCTGTTCCTGCAGATGGCGTTCATATCAGAGCAATGGTCGTCTGCTTCACAGTCAAAGTCCAAGGGCTTCTTGTCCTCTGTAATAATACCATTTATACTCTTAATTTTAAGATTATCACCCACCTTGAATAATTACACTATTTTTCAGTATACAGGATATTTTCAAGTAGAGCATAATCATATATTAAGATCCTAGGTCAACAGGGCCTGTTTTTATAATAGGTTTACCAGGTGACTACTGACAAAAGCAAATGATTGAATTGTCATTGTAATTTATAATTATTTTGAATGAATGCTATTACTGCAACAATACCAAAGGTCACAGAGCTTATCATAATTGATGAACTACTGTAACAAAATGTATCTGTCTCCTTGCATATTGCTTTGTCTTCTTGCTAAATCTGATAACCAAACTGAATCTTTTCTTAAAGAATTTAAACCTACTAGTTTGTTACAATTAAAACAACTAAATGTCAACTCATTCACTCCACTCACTGCAGGTTGTCCTGTCTGGATAGAATCCTGGTCTACAGACACACAATCCATAGTTACAGAACAGACCAGAGGAGGAACAGTAGGAACCTGGGAGACATGGAGCATTTCTGACACCGCGAGGCACTGAAATGATCAAATTTGTAGTTATCATCAGAAAAATCAAGTGTTACAATAGCGATAGAGGCCTTCCATGCCTCCATGCCCCATCAGTTTACCTTGTTTTATGTTATGTTGTGTTATCAAAAGAAACATGTTAAAAGACTACTTTTCACTTCTGTTACACAATAAGGTATTAAAGAAAAATATGGCAAACTCTCTCTCTCTCTCTTTCTCTCCTTCTGAATACATCAGCAATTGTTGGTAAAGGATCTAAAGGATAATATACCACAAGAGGTTCACATACCACATGCCCCATTGACAGCATAGTGTGTTGGCTGACATGAACACAGTCCATCAGTGCAGGCTGACAGGTCATCCTCACACGTATCCTGCTCTGTACACTTCTCTCCCAGGGGAACCTTACGCTCTGAAATATAAAGGTTTTATGAGAAAATATGTATTTAGTATCTTTTTTTAATCACAATTTCTTTGTTTCAAATAAATATCACAAAATTCCCTTTCCTCTGTCAGCAAGGTGTCAGTTTAATTGCTACATGAGACATTTTACAGTCTAATTATCTCCACTCACTGCACATCCCCTGGTAGCTGTAGCGTCCCTCCCCGCAGACACACTGGTCTCCAATACACTGAGCGCCCTCTATATCACACGTCCTGTCTACCAGGCACGGGTACTGCAGGGTGCCTCGCTTACCTGAAAATACAAGCTTCATGTTGTGACTAGTCTTAATTGTAAATTTTGAAATTGCTCTTTATTCTTTCTTGTGGGTAGTTTTTAAATAATATATAAAACGTCATTTAAGGTTCACTAAAACAGATAGTATTCTCTTAAGGGTTTTATCTTTAGAATTAGCATACGTAAGAAAACAAAATTTCTAAAAATTTCATTTGTATTCTGTACATAAAAGAAATAAAAACCTGGAGACTTACCACATGTCCTGCCAGCTCTCAGATATGATGGCTTGCACTGACACTGTCCATTCTGGCACTCTGCCAAGGAATGAGCACATACGCCACCTGGTGAACAAGCATCACCAAGCTCTGGCTGTGGAACTGAAACATTAGATGCTCATACAAAGAATATGGTTATGCACTGAATGAAGTAATAAAAAGAAAGTAAGCCCTCTTACAGATTAAGGCATTTTCCAATTCTAGATGGTATATAAATATTTCATTATATCAGAAAGCAAGCTGGGTTAAAATGTTCTTTGTCTCACTCTATACATTAATTCTTTATCAGAGGAAAAACAGAAGATAGAATTTGTCAATCTTCTAGACATAGTTTTTATTGGAACTTACCACAAACTCCATTCTTGATATAGAAGCCATTTTTACATGCACATACGCCATCTATACATTTGGAGTTCCTGTCTCTGCAGGCCCAGCCTAACAAACAGCTGCTTCCTACCTCCCCCTTAGCAGCTGGGAAAGAAAATAAAGGATATATGTGCCTTTACTTACACCTATCATTCTGTGCCTCGGATAACCAAAATTGGGTTACACAAAACACAATGTCTAGTATATAAAAGGAAGAAAATTATCGTGAACGAAAGTTTACAACCAACACAAGCTGGTATTTTGTAAATCAACAATACTTACTACAGGCATCAGTGACAGTTTCACTGGAGGCAACATCATAAGAAGGATGACACAGACATGAGCCTTCAATGCACTGCCCATCATTGTCATCACACAGTTCTCCATTCTCACAAGGGGGAGCCACTTGTACCTTGGGAGGCTCTGTGGGGGCTGCCTCTGGAACATCAAGGACTCATTGCATAACTAAATCTACTTTTATTATTTAAAGGAAGTTTTGGCACATGCTGGTTTTTCTCATTACACATATCATATATGCTGTAAAATATTAGATAATATATCATTTATATAATGCTGACAACAAAAACTACAGAACAGAATATACAGTAAGTATGCAAAATCACTTTAAAGAAAATATATTAGATCTTACCACAGAACCCTCCAACATCCCTGAAGCCCTCTCCACATCGACATTTTTCTTCTTTACACTCTGCAACATCATCTAAACACTCTACATCCAGAACACAGGGGAAGTTCAGCTGCTTCTTGGGGTCTACAGAAAAATAGGACATTGTACAGGTGTATTTGTCATTGCCTTCTAGATACTAAATGTTCAGCAACTACAAGGTAAGAGCACTTACTTTTATTGTTGGAAAAAACTTTTTTTATTTTACCATTATCTCTATATATTTTCCTAGAATCCAACATTGCTCTCTACAAGCTTAATGTACTAAAGAAGTGGATGTCACTCACAGCAAGTCTGTCCATCTCTGTAGAACCCAGGGCTACACTGGCACTGCCCGTCCTTACATTCTGAATTCACTGTGTCACAGGCTTCTTTACTGGGACATGGTTCACCCAGCTGCTTCTTAGACACTATAAAATAAACATAATGAAGGGAAATTTTCAGATTTTATATGTGATGGAAGTGTGAAGGGGCTTATCTGGGCTGAGATCATTCTAGCCATAGCAAGCAAATGGCTACATTTTTGGAAAATTTGAATCTTTTAAACAACCTTTCAGGAGCAGTTCAACAACATCACTTAGTTTCATCAAAGTTTTTCAAAGTGATCAGCGAAGTTCAAAGTCCAACTTTTTATGCAATCTGTAACTTACCACACTTGAGCTGGTCCTTAAAGAATTGCTGCTTGCAGACACACTTGCCATTCCTGCACTCTGCATTCTCTGTGAGGCAGGCTTTGTTGGAGTCACAGTCTCCAGTTAAACCAGACTGGGGCACTGGAAGATAATACCACATTGTCAAAATATGATAATATTTATTGAATGTTTTTTGTAAAAGGTGATGCTATAACAGTTCTACATGGAAAGGAAAGAGAAATGCAGTTATGTTTCATGATACCGAATGCCTATTATTTTTTTTATTAAATGGAATAATGTACTATGCTTTATTTTTGAGCAGGTGCTTTCACACTTTGCAGAAATGCTAAAGAATTTTCTGACCAACTCACCACACTGGTCCTCATCATAGTAGTAGCCAATGCTGCACTGACAACTGCCCTCTCTGCAGGCACTGTTCCTCTCTCTACACTGACCATCAAGAGTACACTGGGAGCCTTGACCACCTTGCTGAGCTACAATATACATGTATGACATGACACAGGGGCTACGAAACAGTATATCCCGGTAAATAAGATGCACCAAAACATATTTATACATACTGTTTATAAGTTTTTTTGGTATGAATGCCAGTAAAAGTAACTTCTTTTATGAAAAAATTCACAGTAATTGTGAAATTATATGAAACGTCAATTATACAGTCTTAGAAAATAAATTTCTAATGAAATTTCAAACTAAACATACTGAGAATACTTAAGTCTATCATGTTGTGAATGAAATAAAATATAAGCTTGTACCCAAATGAATCAAATAAAATTTAGAATCTCATGATGAATCTAAATTTGCACAAATATATTTTATATAAAACTATCAGAGAGGACACCTACTGCACAGTTCTCCATTTTGAAAGTATCCCGATTTACACTGACATCTATTGTCTATACAGTCAGCATTGTCCACACACGCCTCTGGTGACCTGCAAGAGTCACCTACTCCAACTTGTTTGTCTGAAATAAATTATGGTTAATTATCTTATGCTTTGGCCTTTTTCTTTTACAAATATTTGTCTAAAAAGGAATCATTAAAAAACCATGGTTGAAAGGATGGTTAAACTATTAAAAAGAAGTTATGATTTTCAATCTTATAGTTCACCTACCACAGCGCCCCCTATTGTTATAGAAGCCTTGCTGGCAGACACATTCCCCACTTTTGCAAGCAGAGTTTTCATTCAAACAGGCCTCATCACTGACACATCTGCCCCCTAGCACTGTCTGAGGTACTGGAAATAAAAACAAAGGGAATTTATATGAGTATTCTTATCAAAAATACATAAAACACAAAATGATTCATAGAAATGTAATGAAATGGCATGATGTAGTGTTCACAAATATAATTCCCAGACATGTAAATTAATTTGATTAGAGTCGATTGCTTGTGCACTCGACTCGTTTTATGGCCTTACCTGTAGTTATGTAACTTAAATGGACGTGTGCAATTTGAATAATTAAAATTAATATGTACCGCCAAATACTGCAGCACAGAATCCACCTAAAGATAAGAAATAGGTATAAAAGACGTATAGAATTGATATCGGGGGGGCAGACTAAAGAAGACTCGAAGGTGACCGCTCGACGGAGCTATGGGAGACGGCTTAGAAGTTGGAGGCTTCACGTATAGAACATGTAGTTAGAGATCGTCAACCAATAAACCATTAAACTGGTCATTATGTGGACTTGGGTTTTCTTTGCGCAACATTACGTAAATCTTGAATTGCGTTATCCACTGAGTGAGTCTAAAACGAAATGTCCTATTTCGAGCCCACACTTGAATTAAGCGTACAAAATTATATAAGTTTAGGACATTCATCTCATATGTATATGTAAAGGTACATAACATATTTGGCTGAGCTTCGCCAGTTTACGTTCCAATGCGCACAAGGAAGACCTGACTAGACACAAAATGGCCAGACGGGGAGGTAAGTATGGAAAGGGTATGTATTGAAATTTTCAGACATGATGAATGTTGAAGGACAAATGAATTACTCAAGAACACACCTGTGTTGCCATTTAACTTAGTAATTTATTGACATTCTTTAAGAAAGATTCTTAAATAAAGTTTGTTATCTGACATGTTCAGATTTACGAAAACTATGTACGGTATGCAAGAATGCATTTTCTTCTTCCACAGGAAAAAAATATTAAAGTATTTTTTTTCTTAACACTAGAAAAAAACCCCGAGGGTGCAGACCCCGCCAAGGCAGCGATTTTTTATTATTACTGATTATTGATTGATTATTGATCTGGATCACCACCAAAAACTAATCATCTGTTCCTTGGCCCACTTCCTGAAAATTTCATCAAAATCGGTCCATAACTTTTTGAGTTATGTTGATGACAGACAAACAAACAAACAAACAAACAAACAAACAAACAAACAGGGGTGAAAACATAACCTCCTTGGCGGAGGTAATGATCATGACTAATACTTCTGACAAACTAACGTGACCCTTACCAAATCTTGAATAGCATATCATAAATAACATGGCACAGAAAACTTACAGCACTGGTCTCTGTCCCTGTAGAATCTCTCCTTACAGGCACACTTATTGTCCTTGCAGTAAGAGTTGTCTGTGCCACACACTCCATTGGTCAAACAAGTCTCGTCCAGGCCAACCTTTCGACCTGAGAGAGAATTCATTAACTCAGAACAGGAGAAACAGCAAGGGTAGGAAGTAAGAGTTCTCAAAAGATGCTATAAATGGCAAAAAATTGGGACAACATACTGAACAAATTTACTGTGATATCGTTAGTAAATCACTGGCCTATATAGTAAATACCACCTATAATAAAACAAAAGATCACCAGACATAATGCATAGATGACCTATATGTGGAGAATCTTTCATATGAATAATGTTAAGTAATACTTACTGCATAAAGGTCCATTGTTGACAAAGCCCTGTCTACAAATACACTGGCCTCTGTTACAGATAGCATTTTCTGGGGCACATTCTTCATCTGATCCACACCCTCCATTGAGACCAGATTTGCTGCCATCTGACAAAATTTGAAAATAAAACAAAAATTTTACACTACTCAATTAAATGACCTATCAGCTTCATTTTTTAACATTCATTATTAAACACTTCAGCTTGCACTTGAGCTGACAATTTTGATAACAGGTATGTTTTATTTTCACATAAGCTGAACCAGAATAACATACATTCAAACTGGCACAGCCTCAGCTTCTCATATACTATCATTCCAATGGTCTAGGTCACATTGATATTAGAAACATAGTCTTACTCTCTGTTAGCTAACACTTACCACAGGTACCATCATTATCTTTGTCAAAGTGCATATCATCACATTCACACTGGCCGCCACGACATTCAGCATTTTCCAGAACAGCACAGTCTGCTTCAGTTTGACATGGCTGGTGAAGCTGGCTCTCTGTCAATCCTGATGACAAAAAAGTATGTTAAAAGTAAAAAATAAAATAATAAATATAAGATAAAAAAAAATAAAGCAAAAATAAATAAAAGACAAATAAAATAAATAAAGCATACCAAAGACACACACACACACACACACACATGCACACACGCACACACATTACTATCCTCTTCTCAGGTGGTATAAACCATGCAATAACTGTACTTACTACAAGCTTTCAGCAAACGATTGGCATCAAATCCCTGAGGACAGCGACATCTGCCACCAATACACTTAGCATTGTCATAGTCACAGGCCTCGTCTGTCCGGCAGCGGCCTCCCAAGGGTTGCTTCAATGCTGAGAGTAGACAGATATTGTATATAACCAAGGAATATTTCCAGTTGTTTTTTTAAAAAGCATTGCATTTGCAATTTTTAGTTAAAAATACTATTTTACTTGTTGGAATGTTTAGGAGTAAATTGTTTGTGAAATATTCAATGTGTGCTTCATAATTTAATTGTGTATCATGCCTTCCCAATTTTCTTTTACCCAGTGCCTCAAACAAACAAGTAACATGTTGTCCACTAGCTATAGTCTTTGACCTTAAGCAGTCACCAACAGCTTCAAACAAATCTTTTATAGCCAACCGGAGCCAATTTCTTCCAAAAAATATATTGGTTAACAATTAAAATGACAGATGGGCAAGTCAGGCCAGTTTGAAAGAATTTAAAAGTGAGGATAAAATCTTGATAAATGCACAAGTTTTACATTACTGTTCTGAACAGAAATTGTAGCCTCTACAAGGACACAACAAATACATGAATGAAATAGGAAATGAATAGGAACTCATTAATGACCACTTACAGCAGAAGAGACTGTCAGCATAATAACCCTCTGGGCACTGGCATACGCCTCTAGTACACTGGGAGTCCACCACACGGCAGGCGTCAGGAGTTCTGCAGGGTTCCCCGTCTCCTACTTGCAGCTCTGAAGTAAAGGTTAAAGGTGAAGGAGAAATCATATCCTACAGCATCATACTAAATATAATCCATGACATAATCAAGTGAACTGCAGTCTAAACATTGTGCCAGGACATGGGACATGACTGCCATGGGGGAGGATAGACCATCCAAATCAACAAACACATACCAAAGAGAGAATGGAAATTGAATCTCATAATAGTCACACACGTATGTGCTCCAATATTTTCTCTGTATTCCATATACCTCATTGAAAATGTACCTGAGTGTTCATTATGAGATTCATCTTTCATTTATCATTTGTTTGAAACAACAACTGGATGTACACTTTGATAAATTCTGCTTCAATGTCCAACTACAACTTACTACAGTCCTCTCCGTCCTGGTAATGCTCAGGTCGACAGGTACAGGTTCCACCTCTACAGTAGCTGCCATTTGTACAGCCTGCATCTGAGGTACATGGTCCACTGGCACCAGATGTCTCACCTGGGCACATAACAAAATGTTTTAAATCACATGAATTGTCACATCAAATAATTTTTTATACCCAAAACACTGAAAAACTATTTCCAGGAAATTCAATCATACAGTAGAGTTTTATGATTTCAACGTTTCAATGCAATAAAGGAATGTTTTTCAAATGTTGAAGTTAAAAGCAAATTTTTTTTATCTATTCAGTTCTCTACATTTCTATATTTATCAAAGTACTATTTTTATCCATTTATTCATATAGTTTGCTGGAGCTAACAGCCTTAACAATCCTGTCAGTAAAATGACCTGAGAAGCTGAAACTCACTACAGGCTCCATTTTTGTCATAGTATCCATCTTTGCACTGACACTTCCCCCTGACACACTCGGCATTCCTGTCTCCACAACCCTCATTGGAGCTACAGGCTTCATTCAAATTAGAACTGGGAACTGAAGAAAGAAAGAAGTCAAATTCAAGTTTCAACCTTATACATCAAACCACCTGTCTGTCAACAATTCTGACAATTAAAGTGGGCAAATAAAATATATAAAGAAAATATGCTTTGGCCTATTCATTCTTTTATATTGAAATACAAGATTTTTTATAACTTAAAAGTTTTTTTTTAATTATTATTTTAACAGACATCTTGGCTTTACAATTGCTATTAAAGCTTTATAATCACTTGAGAAATGTCCTACCACATGTTTTTCCCAGTGCATAGTATCCGTCCAGACACACACAGCTCCCCCTGCTGCAGTAGGAGTTAGTGTCCTGACAGTCAGAATTACTGCTACACTGACCCCCTGGCCCTGTCACTGAAACCAATATATAGTATACCTTCTCAGTCAGGGTAACTATATAAAATGCATTAGGTTTACTATTGATTCCCAATGTTTTTTAATGTTGAAAGAAGATTGCTCCTCTGTTTATAAGAGTCAATACAATAATGTGATGGTTCAAAATGTGTGAATATCTGTAGTCCTTTCAGGGGTAATGTTTAAAAATTTTCATTGACAAATATGCATACAATACAAATTTCAAATTAACTGTGTTAATATCATAATAGCATGTCAATATTTACTAATTTGAGGGGGTGAAGCAACTTTGCTTCAAAGTATTTAGTTTGGGGCAAGCAGTCTCAATGGGTTTCCATGAAAAATTTGTCCTACAAATTTGTAAGATAATCTTAAGTTTAATGCAGGTTTGCAAGAAAGTATTCAGGTTCTTGCAAATTTGCAACAGACCTTATATGCATTGTACAATTCCTTCTTGCAAATTAGCAAAAGAGTTTGCAGCAGGCCTGGGATTTTTGCTTTCAACTTTTCAAGAGTTAAAATTTTTGATGATGACCTTGACCAACTTACCTTCCACACACCTCCCATTTTGCAGTCTATATCCTGTATCACATGAACACCTGCCATTCACACACTTGGCATTTAGTGGACAGTCAGCATCCCTGTCACATTGGGGGCCATCTGACTCAGGATCTAATAGTTTCATAATTATAAACATTTTTCAAACTGATTTAACTTATACAGAATCTCCAAAGTGCTTTTTGGAGAACCTAAGAATCAACTAAAAAGAGTCAATGTCTTTTTTATATTCCCCTCCAAATCTACACTCTTTTAACTTCAATAATATAAAACATAGATTAAACATTCCCAACTACAAATGTGTACAAAGCACAGAAAATATGCACAAACAACACCACATTTAATATGAAGACAGAAAATAATTATGACCAAAAATCACAACATAACCCCATAATGAATCTGCAAGTAAAATGCATATCAGAAACCAAATTTGACTGGTTAAACTAAACACTGAACAAACATATAAAACCAAATTTATTTGTAGAAACTAAAACCTGAATAAACCCCCTCACCACATGTGCCTGTTGGGCCTGGCCTGTGGCCCTGTTTACATTGACAAGTGCCTAGCACACATTCAGCATTGGGGTCCAGGCACTCCACATCCTCCCTACAGGTTCTCTCAGTAACTTGGGGAACTAAAGAAATTCAACCAAACATCACATAAAAACTCTGAACTAAAAAAAGGCTTTGGAGGGCATGCCCTTGGCCACAGCTTTAACTTTTGATCTTTTGTTCTTCATCTGCAAGCAAAAATTAATAAAAAACATTTAAAAGCCAAATAAGAATTTCTTTAAAATCATAGGCATGACTAAAACATATGCATTCATCCTGGTTGCCCATAGCATGCTTTCACAATACCCACTTCAACATTTAAAGCTATAGCAAATTTATCAACAGAACAAAAAATCCTGTTTTCACTTTGCAACTTGGACATCACAATCAACACATCTCAAATAAGTTTTAAAAAGGAATACTTCTTTTTGATAAAGCCATAAAAATGAGAGAAATGAGCAAAATGGATCTGGAAGAAAAGCTCCAGTTCAGTACAAGTATACTCACCACAGCGCTGTCTCTGTGTGTTATATACATAAGCTGGCATACAGACACAGCGACCCTGATGACACATACTGTGCTCAAGTTGACAGTCATCATCTGTGCTACAGTCCTCAAGATGTCCTTTCTTGGCAGCTATGCAAAAATACAATTCACCATCTCTAAATCATCGAAGGAAAAGACTGAATTTTCAAATGTAAAATATTTTGGTGACTGTTATTGATAACTGATTTTTAAAATGTTGTATTTTCCACCAGGCCTGTTCTGACAGTGTTCTCATTTCAGTGATGTAAAACAATATTTCTTGTCATTTTCTCTAGCAGTTGTCAGCACTTACCACATTGTCCCCCATCATTGTAAAATCCGTCCCTGCAAACACATTTGTCGTCCTTACAAACAGCATTGTTGTCAAGACAGGCTAAACCAGCCAAACACTTGCCATCAACAGCACCATTCAAAACTGAAAATCAAACAAAGAGATAATATAGCATCCTACTCTGAGAAAAAAGCAGACAAACAGATGTAAGTATGGAGAATGGAAAATTCTTTAGCTCATAATGTCAACTTTCAAATGGCATTTGTGTTATCAAAGCAATAATAGCTGGAACAATGCACAATATATCTTTTTATTCAAATAATAATAGAAAAGACAAACTTAATGTTTCAAAAACATTTTAAATCATGTATACAAACATCTTAGGATGACTCACTGCATGTAGTTCCTAAGCGATGAAAGTTCTCGTCACAGATACACTGACCATCATCTGAGCATACGGCACTGTCATCCAAACATTCTTCATCTCTAGAACACTGGCTATCCAATGGAGACTTTCTTACTAATAAGAGATCGGTATAAAGTCATTAGATTCACTGCAAATATGTACCTTTTTCATTCCAATTCTAATCAACTGTCTACTCTGACTACAGTTAGTAAAACAATTGTTATTTTCTTTATTTTCTGCCACAGTTGAAGCATTGCCTAAAATCACTGATGGGAATGAATTTTTTTTATAATTAAGAACAAAACCATATCAAATATTACATACAAAAGACTAAAATCAACTCTTCCACTTACTAATAATAAGTATTCACATCTTTTAAAAATATAAAAAAAACATCTGCAGCAGACAACTCACCACAGCGCCCCCTATCATTGAAATGAGTGGTTTCACACTTGCAGATGCCTCGCCTGCACTCAGCATGGACATCAAAGCACACGTCCCCTGGTGCACACCTGTGGTCCAGTGTCCCCTCCTGCCCTGGGGGGACTTCTTTACACTGACCATCCTGGCAGGTGTAGGGCTCCACACAGGGGTCCCTTTCACTGCACTCCTCTCCAGGACCTTGCTTCAGTACTGTAATAATAGCATTCATAATATATATATATATATATATATATATATATATATATATATATATATATATATATATATATATATATATGCTTATTGCAACTCATATCAATGTAAAAGTTGGGCTAATATCTGATAAATGCTGGCTTTTGCAACATACCCCTGACCTTTATAGATATGTGGACATGTCATGAGCACATTAAGTGTTAGGAAATATCACACTGTGTGGACCAATCTACAATAATGACATTTGTGATATAAATAGATATGAATTTCATAATTTTCAATCAAGAAGATGTCATGAAATGTAAAACTTCAACTGTCAAGCATAAAAAAAACAGAGGAAAGGAAGCAGAGAAATTTCTCACCGCAATTTCCATCTTTCTCATAAGAAGCGTCATCACACCTGCAGAGTCCAGATTTACACTCAGCGTGAGGACCACATGTATTACCTGGCTGGCCACAGGGAGAACCTGGGCCGTGACCTCTTCTCTCTGGAGACGCAGGGAAAAACACAATTTTAATCAAAATTTTCAAAATGTATGTGACAATTGTCATTTTTGATATATATCTTTCAATTTTAATCATTCATCATTTTTGATTGCTTTTATAACAGAGATGTTTGGACTGACTCAAAAGTGGAGATTTTTATCAAAGAGGATTACATATATTGCAATACTAGGCTCTTACCACAATTGCCATTTTTCTCATAGTAGTCAGGAGAACATATGCAGATGCCATTTTCACAAACTGAGCCAGATTCAGAACAGAGAGCTCCTGGTAGACATTCCTTCCCCAGTGCTCCCTGACCAACTGAAACCAAACCAGTCATATATAAATGGCTCAATTCATAATTTAACAAATGATAAATCTGGAGGTAAAATGAAGTTACTGTAGTGATCTTTCTTTAAATGGTTCAGGCACATTGTACAGTCTATTCCTTATAACAGAAAAATGTTTTCATCTGCAAAATCTATACTAGTCTCCAAATTCCAGTAAAATTGAAGACAGGCAATGAAAATTTTGTAAATCTATATCTGCTTCAGACCTACAGACCCGATGCCCAAAAGAAAATAAGGCAAAAAGATTTCAACACAGGCCGCCATATTGTAAAATGAAATTATTTGAATAAGCAACTGACCACACTGGTCCCCGTCCTTGGTATAGCCAGGGTCACACTGACAGGTGCCGTCTTGACACGACGCCCTCTGGCTGTTACACAGGTCACCAGGCTCACAGTCTTCACCCACTGGGATCTTAGGCACTGTGGAGAGAGAAAAGGGTGCTTTTATTACTGATTGTATTTAAATGTTTAATCCCATCTAATATACAATAAGTTAGATGGTACCATAATATGACCTAAAGCATGTTTTATCCTTTTCAGGGCATTTTTAATTTGCCCTTTGGTAAATATAAATTTATATAAACATTATTAAAAATAGTTCATTCCAATATAACATGTTATCTTACCACACTGTCCATTCTTTTCAAAGTGCGAGGGCAGACATTTGCATATCCTCCCCCCTCTGCACTCAGTATTTGGCTGTCTACAGTCTTCTGTCTGCTGGCAGGGACCATCAAGATCTCCATTACCTGCATCTCTAGAGACTGGAACACAATGAATTACCATATTGAAAGATCAAAAATAAATTCTTCGCTTATCATGATTAGTGGCAACTCTTTAAGGAGGTTGAAAAGATTGTGTCTGATGCGCATGTACTCTGTGCAAGGATCACAGACTCACTACATTTAATGATATCCCATTTCCAAAATTTTATATCTAGACAAATCAATATACATTTTAATTTCTTTCTCCTCTTCAGTAAATAGTTCTCCATTGTTTTTACTTGTAGAGAAAAACTAAAAAACTAAATTTTGGAACTCAACAAAAGAATAAGAGGTTTTTATCACACATACAGCAGACTCCACTGCGTTCAATGTATCCATTTTTGCAAACACATCTTCTATTTCTACACATGAGGTTACTGCTGGCTGTGCACCCTTCATCAGAATTACATTCATCTCCTATATCTGACTTGGGAACTGGAAGATAGTTAATAAGAGAGTAGTCATTAATTTAAAGTAGTAATATGGCAAAAATGAATAAAAATAATATTCAAAAGAGAAATCTGATATGGACAAAAGGGGCATTAGACTAAGTTTAAAATCACAAAATTAAAAAAAAAACGTGCTACATACAGAAATCAAGAAAAAATGCTAGCCTTCATGGTACAAAATCTCTAACAGTTCTTACCACATATGCCATTGTTGTCATAGGAGTCTTCTGTACAAACACAGATATTGCTGTCACAGGCTGTGTTGGCATCAGTACACACACCATTAGCTTTACATGGAGTGTGTAGTTTACCCTTGGGAACTAAAATATCAAAACATTGCACAACCACTCAATGAGATAAAAGTCATGTAAATCTAGATGATATAAAGAGAACAATTTATTTTTTATTTTAAGTGTCATGAAGGGAGATCAGAACAGTGTACTACGGATCAGTGTTAGCAAAAGATTCAAAAAGGAGATTCTGCAAACAGTTTCTCATTAAATGAATTTTAAAAATACAAAAAAATAAAATTTGATTGAAGGATAAAATGTTTAACTTACCACACTGATCATTTTTCTCAAAGTGTGTATCTCTGTTGCACAGACAAACACCCTCTGTGCAGGCGGCGTGGTCATCTTCACAGACATCATTTTGTTCACACAGTCCATTCAAAGGAATCTCAGGTCCTAGAGTACAAATATGTGCTCTTAAACCTTTACTTAAAATTCTATATTGTTCACATTTCTATCAGTATTCCAGAGATACATAAAAGATCTGTTTTTAGTATTTTCAATTCTGTATAAATGTAAAGACTTGATTAGAACTGTAAGACATGGTTATTCATTTTCATAAAAAGTTAACACAAACCATTTTTCAAAAATTGAAAGTAAGTAAAACATTCCGTGAAAAAAGTCACCACTAGACTTATCTATCATAAAAATTCTGAGAGAGAAAAAAAAACAACTTACTACATCTTCCCTGCTTTAAAAAGAAGCCATCTCGGCACTCACATATCCCACTGATACAGATTGCATTACGATCTTCACACTGGTTGCCACGGACACAAGGGATCTGAGGTTTGGAGGGGTCCCGTAGGACTGGGCATGAATAAAATAATAGGCAAATAAAACTTGTGACATAAAATCATAATTTGGATGCAATATTCACATCTTTTCCAGAAAACAAAAACCTTACATATCATACAATTCTGAGAGGGAGTGGTAAATGGTGAACCAACCAGTTCTATAAAGTCACCCACCTATTTCAACAAGATTCTCTCACTGCAGATATAATGAACCTTAAGCCAGATACCAAGCGCCAAAGGCACAGGGAGTAAACAAAAACAACACTGTAATATCCACATTTCCAGTTAATATCCAAAAGACTTTCATCTCTAAATTACACCACTCACCACAGAGGCCATTTTTAGCTTCGTATCCCCGCAGACATTCACACAGGCCTGCAAGACAAGCCGTGTTGGTGTCTGAGCAGGCGTTGTCAGGCAGACAGGGGGTGTCTAGCTTGCCACGGGAGACTGGAATGGGAATGCAAAATATCTAATTCAGTTAGAATTGAGAAATAGCTTTTCCAACCCAAGAACTGTGTGTTAATTTATGTTTTAAGTGGTACAAGAAAGCTCTCAAACTGAAGATACAAGGCACTGTTCTGTATTTTTAGTACTTACTGCACTCTCCATCCCTCTCAAAGAAGGAGCCACTGCAGGAACAAATTCCATTTTCACAGTCTGCATTGTCATCTCGACAGACTTCCTTGCGTTTACAGGAGGAACCAATACTCTTCTGGGGCACTACAAAGGAAAAAGAAACTTCAATACAATTATTACAACAAAAATTAATGCACTTAAGAATAATATATATAATTCAATTTTAAAAAAATTCCAAAATTTTTCCTTGAAACTTTAATCTTAATATCAAGGATTTCAAATCCTATTCAATTTCAGAAAAATATAAATCTAAATACTATGTTGATAATATACCAGATCCCCCCCTGACTTAATCAGACAACTTACAGCATCTCCCCTGCTCGGCATAGTATCCTTGGTTACAGCGACATATGCCCAGTAGACACTGAGAGTTGGCATCCAGACACCTGGGGCTGATGTCTGGGGATAGACACCTGGCATCTGGGGAACCCTCCTTGGTAGGCAGCACTGGGGAGAATGAGAAGTTTAACATAATTTTTATTTGGACCTATTGACAAAACTTATTGCATACAAATAATATATAAATGGTTGAAAATAAAATATTAATCTCCAGATGACAAAATAAGTAAGGTACCTTTAATTTCACTTCAGGTAAATTTTTTAATCTAAAATTCACAAATGGGGTTTTATAAATTAAGTTAATTGTCCAGTTTTAGTTTAGCATCTTAAATGATATTATCATTGTTCACTGAACCACACTATAAACAAAAAAATCTTTAATCCTTTACTTACCACAGACCCCCTCCTGGTCATCTTCAAAGTAGCCCTGTCTACAGGTACATGTGTTAGTTTGAGAGTTACACAGTGCAAACCTGTCCTCACACACATCAGCTGGAGTACAGGGGGCACCTAAAGGATGCTGAGGAACTGAAACAAATAGTATTAGAGTTATTGGTTTGAGAGTTACACGGGGCAAACCTGTCCTCACACACATCAGCTGGAGTACAGGGGGCACCTAAAGGACGCTGAGGAACTGAAACAAACAGTATTATAGGCATTAGTTTGGGAATTAAACAAACCAAATCTTTCGATCTTCAGGTATTTCAACAGGGATGCTGGATGTTCTTAAATTTAAAACACAAGTATTATAAGTATTTAAAGTATCATGGCTATGATGAGATAATAATAAGGTTGCTGGACATAATTAAGTTCTGGACAAAGAATCATATTTCATCCAGGTGTTTATTTAGGACTTAAAAAGAAATTCAAGAGATATGCTTATGTACAGTATATTTCCTAAATATCCTGAAACAAACGTAAGAAGAAGCATGGAATATACACAAACACAGTCTGTTGATTTCACCTACCACAAACTTCTTGTTTCTCGTAGGAGTTCTTCAAACACAAACAAATTCCCTGACTGCACTGTGTGTTAGCATCTGTGCATTTCTCTTCTCCTTTGACTGCTTCTAGACATGGGGCATTCAACTTGCCCTTGGCTCCTGTAAAGATAAGAAGGGTTAATATAAGGACTATGTAACATATCCACAGCACTGGAATCTTATAGATACGAGCCAATAGTTCCTTGATTACTGTGGGTTTTACAATGCAGACAAATATTATTGAAAATAAATAAAATTTTCAAACTAATTCATGAATCTCATTTTGCATTTTCAGAAGAAAGAAATTATGCAAGACAAAAGGTATTAAGTATCCCATTATGGAAGTACATATATTTAAACACATACTGCATTTGCCTCCCTGTTCAAAGTAGCCATTTCTACATCTACAGGCGTCCTCTCTACACTCTGCATTCCCGTCCAGACACTCGTCTTTGTCTTCAGCCTTGCAATAGTTGTTCAATGGAATCTTTTCAACTAAAAAAAAGGGGAAACATACAAAACAATGACCAGTAAGTAGCTTACAGGACCAACTGAACTGTCAAAAAATGTATAAAAGAAAACACATTTTGATAACTAGTATCAACACTGTGCAAAGTATGTAATATGAATGTACATAGCAGTAGTGCATCAAAGATTTCATACCACACTGTCCATTTTTCTCAAAATAGTCCTGCTGACACTGACAGATTCTGTTACATCTGGCATGACTGTCTCTGCAAGTGTTGTCTGGCAGACATGGTTGCCCTAATTCACCAAGAGGTTCTGAAAAATTTCATACCAAGATTACTCAAATTATTGTCAAAATTAAAACAGACATTTAACCTACTAAAAAATTAACACAAAAGAATTAAGAGAGAAGACAAAAGAGAACACAATTTTCTAAAGATATCACGCTAATTATATCTCATATTGCCGATCAGTGATTTATTGTTAAATGACATCTTTATACTTTCATTAACCAAATCTTATTGTTTTACAATTTTTAAAGAACAGCAATCAAATTCATATTAATCATATCTTCACAAAAGATTCACTTCATATCTCTGCACTTACTGCACTGGTCTCCAGATCTGCCATAGTCTGGTTTACACAGACACAAGGTGGCAGCAGTATCTCCTCGCCTGCACAGAACATCTTCCCCAGCACAAGAGTCGCCTGGCTCACATCTGGACCCATACGGGATGTCTGGTCCTTTGAAAGAAAAAAAAAACAATTGTATCATATGTTGTTTCTATTTTAATTTAAAATTTAGCATCAAATTTAAGCTTTCAAATTTAACAGTTAAAATTAAGCATGCAATTATTCTTTTTTAAAGTGCTGTGTAGCAAGTTAATAACTTGAAATTCATGTCAAGTCAAAAAAGGAGGTTTAGAACTTAACATACTGAAGTTAGTTAAGCGCTTCCACCTATATCAACAGAAGGTGAAGCCATTTTAACTGTCCAATTTTCTGAAAGCAGAAATGGATTTTACTTACTGCAGACATTGTTCTTGTAAAAGTATCCTTTCTTGCACATACAGAGCTCCCTGTCACACTCGGCATTGGTGATCAGACACCGCTGGTTACTGAGGCATGGAGTCAAGATCTGACCATTGGAAACTACAAGATAGAGGTTATAATCTTACAGTGGGTACCATATGCTACAATGTTAGAATAAGAAGCTGCTGTTTGCCACTAAAATTCAATAATCAATTCTTGGATGACAACAGATTATAGTGTCAATGATATTATTTTCAAAATTTTAAAAGAAATGGTGTATAGAGCATGTTTTTGGTTTTCTAACTATATTTATTCTGAGCAAAATGTGGTACTATTCTTTAAGAATGTTACTACAGTTACTCAACACATGATGTAATACTTTTGATGAAAAAATATTAACATATTTTTTTAATGTTTGAAAATTTAGCAAAGTTCTCTTACTGCATATGTTGTCAGAGTTTGGTGAGAAATCCACTTTACAAAGACATCTGTTGTTCTGACAAACAGCATTCTCGTCTTTACACACATCTTCCTCAGTGCAGGAGCTGTACAGCTGCTTCTTAGGATCTGGCCAGAAATAAGGAATGTGTGCAATAACAGAAGATTAAAGTTTATAACTGATGACCAGGTTAATTACCATGTGTTTCTTTATGTATGTAGTCTTCTAATTAATGGTTGAGCAATACTTTGTCTGGACACACAATTCATAGTTACTGATAGATATACTAACTATATTGTGGAATTCTGAGCAAAAGTCCATTATTTCTAATCTTTTATGCAAATTAGAACAACCAGGGGCGGATTTAGGCCGTCTTCTGGGTCTTCCGGAAGACGGTCAGATTTTAAAGTTTACATTGACGGGTATCTAATATTTTCTGTCGGAAGACGGTCAAAAATGGAGGATGGATTAACAAAAATAATTTGGAAGACTGTCAGAAAATATCTCTGGATCCGCCCCTGACAACACTGCTTTGCCTTTGAAAATTCTAAATGAAGATATATACTCAAACAAACAATGTGCACAGTCTTGATGGAGTACAGTCAACATACCACATTTTCCATTTTTCTCAAAATGTGTTTCCACGCAGACACAGGTCCCTCTCAGACACTGAGCAAAGATGTCATTACAGGTTCCTGATGATGTACAGGGGCCATTCAGGTCTCCACGGGGGGCTGAAATAGGGAAAAAATATTAAGAGGGGACAAGTTATGCAATGTTCTAATCTCTGACCAATTATAAAGTACTTTATAATATCTACATTCAAGCAGGGTTTCACATTTTATGAAAAAAATTTACAAAGTATAAATTGAGCTTCTTTTTCTTTGCTTTGCAAGGTCACACATTTTTAACACTGCAATTGCCCTCTCTCTATAATTTAAAAACAATTCTTTGTATTCTCAAAATGGTCTTTTTTTTTTGGTTTTATGCATAATCACTTGCTTCAAAAATACAAAACAGTCACCTGTGAACTGCTCTAAAAAGAATACTTATTAGCATTATTGGTGAAGTAAACTTACCACATACAGGGCCAGTAGGTGTTTCCTTCTGGTAGAAATCTCTCTGACACCTACACCTGCCCAGCCTGCACTCTGCCTCCCCATCTTTACACACCTGGACACCTGCCACTGACCTGCATGGCTCTCCAAGCTCTCCTAATGGAACTGAAATAGAAACATGGGACACACTAGAGCAAGGCTTCTATTGTACTGATAACTCAACACCACTACGTACTGGCCCCCATTTGGGTCTTACAATGGAAGTGAGACAAAACTACAGTGAAAAATAAGATAACTGTTGTAATGAAGATGCAATTTTTCAGTTAACAATAACCCATAAGGCTTACAAATCTTTGTATACAGGTATCAAAGTTCAGCCATGAAGAAAATATTATAGGTTATCAATACAACTTTAAATGCTCGCTCAAAAAGTGCAAATTAATATTCATATTTTTTCTGGATTATTAAAAAAAATATAATAACATAATTTCTCTCTTACCACACTGTCCATTCATCTCAAAGTACTCCCGCTGGCACTGACAAATGTTGTTGAAGCACTCGGCCTGTGGCACAGTACAGGGTTCTCCAGGAGTTGTCAGACACTGGAGACCTAGCTTGCCACCCTCCTCTGAATAGATATAGATGTTTGATGCAATTGTATAGAAATCCATAAATTAAAATCTGTTAGTTGCTTTGTGAAATTTTCCTTGAAATGCAAATAAAATGTATTAAATCTGTATTAACACCAGATTGCCAGAAACCCTTTAAGTAAAAAATATCATAGGACTAAGCTGGATCTCACTTGCTCCCTTATAAAGTCAATACACAGTTTAAAAAAGTGCAACAATCTTGGAAAAAACTTTACAATTCCACCTTTCTAAAACCTCCACAATTAAGACAATGTTATCACAGGAATGACCTGCAGCACTCACCACAGTTTCCATCCACCACCTGGAACCCCTCAGCACACTTGCATCTGCCTCCCTGACAACGAGAATTGTTCCCCAGACACACGTCACCTGGGAAACACCTGTCACCTGGGCCTGGCTTTAACTCTACAGGAGAAACATGTATCTGTACAGTATCCTGGATCATGTTTTACATTGCAAATATGTACCTAAGTGTGTATGTCTGTGTTAGAATGCATGTCCTTTTTTAAAAAACTAAAATCAATAACCCAAGATTTTACTTATTAACTTTGTACTATCATATTCTGACACTTTCTGATAATAAAAACTTAATGGCTATAAATGATGATTGATTATTTTGAAAGACTAGCAAAATGAAATTAAAATTTGTTACAACATACCACAATTTCCAAACTTCTGAAAGTAGTCCTGCTCACACTCGCAGATATTTGTGGGTAAGTGGCAGACACTGTGTGTGTCAGTGCACCTAGCCTGGGGAAGACATGGTTCATTGAGGCCACCACGCAGTCCTAGTGAATAGAAATATAACCAGCCATGTATCAGCTGGCCTGCCATGCAATGAGGAGGCCTGCACTGAGCATGGTTCACAAAATAACTGTAGACCCAAAATTGGTCTAAACAACTTCAAGACCAAAAATTTTGTCTAAGTAGGTTGCATATTAGTTTCACAAAAAAACTCAAGTCAGTTTCCTGGCTAAGGATGTTTGCATCCACTGTTGTAATGTTGGTAACAGACTGGAACTGACTTGAGGGTTTTTTTTTTGTGAAACAGGGACCTGGACAAATTCATCCTAGTCCGCTGAAATAAGGTAAGTATTGGTCTAAAAACTCACAAAAGTTTTTCTAGTTTAAATACAGCTGCCATAATCCATTAGACTGGATTACTGCTGATTTAGCTTGAGTGAAAGTAGACAAAAATTTTGGTCTAAAGCCTAAGAACAATTTTTGGGTTAAAGTTATTTTGTGAAGCACACTCCTAATGCAGGTTAACTGCAGACATTCTAGTGCAATTAAAATCATGATTGTTTTGACAATCATTTCAGTCACAAAACCCCTTAAATATCTACTAGTAGCTTACCTTGTAAAAACACCTAAGTCATATCTCGATACATACCTTGGCACAGGGGTCAGCTTAAAACTATATTGAAAAGAACTGCTCTTTTTGGACAGATTATCAACTTTAAATTTACAAATAATTCATGTTGTGTTGAGATCACATTCCTCAACTTACTGCAAGCCTGGTCCTGGATACTGAAGTAGTGGTCAGAGGAACACTGGCAAGTTCTTCTGATGCACTCCGCATTCACGTCTGCGCATTCACTGGTCGTAGCACAACTTCCATTGATGGGTTTCTTTAAGACTGGAGGAAAAGCAAAAATTCATAATATCAATGATGTGATCAAGGTCTAGTGAAAGTAGACTGAAAGCTTGACTGACTTTAAGTATCATTAAACAGTGGAAATAAGTTTAAATTAGAGTTTAAATTGAAAGAAAGTTTAAATTGAAAGACAAAAATATACCAGTTCTAAAATGGTCATGGATTTACAAATATGCATCATTACTTACTTAACTAACCTCTTTGTCTCATGAGGGATTTAAGGTCACAATTGCATCATTATTTTGAATTAAAAGAAATTATCATTTAGATTTACAAAAAACCAATGCATAAATCAAAATGAAAAACATTCTCTATACATGTATGTATGTATAACTCCAAGAAAACCCACTACTTACTGCAGCTCTCCCCAATCTTCACATGTCTTGGGTTACACACACACTCCCCACTCACACAGCGTGTGTCGTCATCTGTACACCTAACTGGAGAGCTCACTGGCAGACACGGGGTGTCTACCTTGCCACGCTCCTCTGAAATTAGCAAGAAATACATACATGAATTTAAAGGATTATATTATATTTGCCTTATGGACAAAAATAACATTTACCCATCAGAGATTGTATGTTTCTTTTTCAAGCAGTAACATTCTTGTTATCTAACTGAAATAGACTTTGTGACAATTGAACTAATTTTTTAATTTGATACAACACTGGTGTGCTAGCATGCAAAATTTCACTTTATTTTCCATTTACACTCTTACTCAAAGATATCATATTAAGTATCATGGTTCTATTGTTTATATAAAAATCTACTTCTACACCACATTTAGTACAGCCTTACTATTATTTCTGTACACTTACTACACTGTCCATCCTTAAAGTAGAACTCTGGCTTGCAGTCACATATCCCAGCAGCAGTACACTCTGCATTCTGGTCAGCACACACATCTTCAGAGTTACGCACACAGCTTGATTTGGTTGGAATATTTGGCACTTAAATGAATGAACAACAGGTAGAATAGTACAAAGATGAAGTCAATTACATACTAACATCAAAAATTTGATTTTTGAAAACACTGAAAAAAAAACTAAAATGAAAAATTTAGTGGAATTAAAAAAAAAATCACAGTTCCGCTAATGACCTATGGCAATATGTATCCATTTTAATTTATAAAAGTTACTGTACACACTATCAATATTGCCCAAAAAGTTCTTAGTATCATTGGTAAACATCAACTCACCACAGCGGTTGTTCTTGATGTGGTGTTCTCTCTGACATACACAGGTGTCGTTGCCAGGGTTACACTCTGTGTTTGGGTCATCACATCTTGGGATATACCTCTCAGGCAGACATGGTTTGGACAGCTTACCTCTGGGTACTGGAATGAAAGGCAAAAATATTCCTTTAACTTTTGCCTGGTGTTTTGAAAACAGCTATTATTTTGTTGGGTCAAAATAGTTTAGCTTTGCTGAACTATGATGAATCAAACTTATGGGAACTAAAATATTACAAAATGCCACTTAAATGAAAATATTTCCAAATGAATGTAACAAAGAGACTTCTTTCATCCAACAGTTAAATTATGTTTTCCCGCTTGTGAGTTCAAAAATGAATCCACATTTACAACAGAAAATCCCATCTCACACCTATTGAGAAGTTCCAAGTATTTGCAACTTACAGCACTGCCCAGTCAGTGTGTCCACATAGAACTCTGGTAGACATGTGCATTTCCCTGTGACACACTCTGCATTACTACCACACTGCTCACCAGGGGAACAAGATGAGCCAGGCTGGAGTTCAGCAACTTGAATAAAATTAAAAACATCTGTCATTTTCATTTAACTTACATAAGCATTTATTGCCATCATTCCAACCTGAATTGACACAAAAATTCGTATAGGACAATTTCAAAGATTTTACTATGGAAAAAATGCAAAGTCAACTAAATGTGATGGCAAAATGAACTTTTGTATTGCCATGATACCTCTACTCACCACAGTTGCCATTTTTGTTGAAGAATCCTGTCTTACACTGACATCGTCTGGTGATCTGGTCACACACAGCGTTGGGGTCAGCACATTGTCCACTACCAGGGGAACACTGACCACCATTACCTGTCTTCTCAACTGAAACATTTTATTACAATAGATAAATCAGATGCTTAAACAGGCACAGATATATTACATTTTATATCACTGTAAGAATTTCACTCACAATTTGTAATTAATTTTATCACACTATTTTTGAAAATTTCCCACAGATTATCTTCAGTTTCTAGCATTTTAGGGCATTCAACAGTATAGTCCCCTACTTTACATATCTTTTCTCTGTCTCACTTCATATATCATTAAGAATGGCACCCAATGTTCATCAATAATCAATGTCATATATGAGGGGTTGACTTTAGTTACTCACCACATCTTCTGCCACTGAGGTAATGAGTGATGACACATTGACAGGTGCCATTCTGACAAATGGCATTGTCATCACTACACTGGTAGGAGGGGCCATCACAAGCTCCACCCACATCTGGCTTTTGTACTGAATATCAAATAAAATCACCATTTTAGGAATAAGCACTGACAAAATGTTCCAACAAATTTCATGAGCCATTTATTTTGAAAGTGAATGGTATTAAGAAATATTTCAAATAACCAAATCAGAACAGAATCTGACAAGCACTTTGACTATTCTCAATTGCAATAGTTACATAAAGTTATCTGAAACAACTGCTGATTACAATGTCAAGATTTAATAATGCAATACTATACCACATCTTTCATTGAGGGGAAAGAATCCTTCCTTGCAAATACACTGCTGATCACACCTTGCATTACCATCAGCGCACTGGTCATCATCTTGACAGGGGGCGCCAATGCCAAACCGTGGCTCTGAACACAATGTGAATATCAATGTAAAATAAAAGCAATTAGAAGCTGGGTTCAAAGAGTTCCATTAAACCAGATGGACCAAAGGCACATGGAGTGCTATACAGAAAAGGTCAATATTCTGATCAATATTATCTCATTAAAATAATTTAACTCTAAATAAGCATTTCTTTAAGAATGACAAGTTGTAACTAGGTAACAACATTTTTACATGAGCATAAGCAGCATTCTGAAGGGAGGAATATAAACATATGGGGAACTTTTTAGTGAACACTCACCACATTTGTTGTTGAGAAGAGCATATCCCTGCTTACAAAAACATTTGTCTCGTATGCACTCTGCGTTATCATCAGCGCAAATATCCAGAGATGTGCAATCACCACTTGTTGGAACTTTCCGTACTTAATTAGAACAAAACAAAAAACAAAATGGTCTACATGTCTACAACTACAAGCATAAAGTTCACAAAAGGAAATTCCCACCATTACCAATTTAGTTATCTAGAAACAGCAAAGAGAAGACAAAAGTTTGTGCCTAAAAAGTACCATTATAAATCCTTAAAGAAGAAACTTCATGCTACTATGTATTGAAATGTCTAAAAAATTATATTTCAAAGTCTGCACTACCCCCGAAGCTCAGTGACAGACATCTTAACTTAAAGTGTCTCCAAATGGCCAGATGACATAGAAAGTATCACAGAAACTTGCAAAACACCTTGAAGTTCAAAAGCTTAAATTAAGAAATCTGGTCATCTCAGATGATGACTGTTGGGCCATTTCTGCTCTAAGTTAGCATGATTCTGTATGCTACTCTATTCTACACACAACATTCACCTACAGGCAAAGTATACTTTTTTCTAAATGTCACTTCAAAGAAAGACCATTAAACAAAGAATAAATTAGATATAAATTGATCAATTGGTAACATACCACATTTTCCCATAAGAGTGTGATAGAAATGGGTGTCAATGCACTGACATCTTGCAAGATGACATCTCCCAAACTCGTCCAAGCAGACGTCACCCAAGTCACAGACACCATTGATAGGGATCTTGGGAGCTGAAACATTTTATTTCATAAAGTTATCTTTGAAAAATTCAATTTTCCCAATTTTCTGGTGACAGTAAGGAAAAAAAAGGAAAAAAATATAATAATATATATGACCTGGTATGTTTTGTCACAAACACTTTCATAAATAATAGTAAATCTGTATTACCAGTATATTACTTAAACAGGTTTGATAAATCTCTTACCCTAATTTTCTTTACCAAATTTATTTTGCAGGAGCATAAAGTTTCATGACTTGTGACTCTTAGTAAATTTAAACCATGGCATACAATATGTACCACTTACCACATTTAATGTTCTTGGCAAAGAAAGTGTCGGTGCAGTGACAGCGGCCATCTTTACAGTTGGAGTTGGGGTCTGCACACTGGTCCACAGACTCTGTACATCTCTGGTTAAGCGGGATCTTCAGAACTGGAATAAAATTCAGTCATAGTCTTTATTGATAAAAGAAATCAATATCATTTACCCAATCAAGATGGTCAGTATATGAAACACTTCTGTTGATTAGGACAAAAAATATTTGCAGCCTTAAGGCATTTGAAAATTTCAGCATATATGTAATGTGGACATGAGGACAAAAAGTTGACGAAAGGTTCAGTAGCATTAGCAAGATTAACATCTGTAAAACTGTGGACAAAATATAAAAGAGATATAACATCAATCATATAACTTACCACATTTGCCATTCTTTTCATAATATTCTCCTTTGCAGTAACAGGCTCCCACCAAGCAGGCAGCATTTTCATCTTTACACACATCCTGGGATGAGCAGCCATCATTGAGACCAAGTTTTGCAACTGAAAAATGAATATTGCAGAAAGTCAGTCACTAACATATCATCTTCTGATTACTAAATGGCAATAATCATTGTAAATAGCAGAGAAAATAAACTTGTGACATACAGAGTTTTCATAAATAATGCTCAGTGCTTGCTGGTTTTCTTTGACTTTTTTTGTTTGATCAAAATACTCAAACTGTAACTCCAAGTATAAGTGCAACTGTAAAGAAAAGTTTGCTACTGATTGGTCAGTTAACATACCACATCGTCCACTCTTCTCGTAGTGGTCATTGTTACACCTACACGCCCCTGCCTGACAGGTAGCTGCCACGTCTGCACACTCCTCATCAGGGGCACAGCGGTCCCCCAGGGGGATGGAGGGACCTGGAGAACACATCATAACCCAAGGAGGTAAAATTAGTGTGAGTCCAAATCAGTGAAAAAATTAGTGGAAATTTTTCAACATAAAATTGCCAACCATTAGTCTATAAATATCTACAGACACAAAATGCTTAGTATAAAGTAATTTTTTAAAGACCACTTTTCCACAGTTGTTTAAAGGCAAGTGAATAATATTGCTTTTTTTAAAATAAAGACACTTTTTTTACTCTGAATGTAATTTCACTACTTTAAAAGGATGAAGCAATCCTTTGGGGCAGGCAATCACAGGCCTTTCTACCTACTGAGATTTTAGACTAAAAAACACAGTTACAATAAATGATATAATAATATAAAGCAAAACACTATGTTTGTAAGTTTATTCAGATGTATTTAAAAAAGGAAGTTTTTAAAATCTAAACTGGATATGCAATGTACTGTAATGAAAGTAGTTCACCTTTATCTTCAGACAATGCACCATCATCAACTAGACCAAAATTTGTAAGTGCAGTATTAGATTTAAAAAACTTCAGTTATCATAATGTTAAGCACAGATACTTACGGCACATGCCAGCTTTGGGGAAGTATCCCTGGATACAGCGGCATATCCCAGACTGACAGCGTCCAAACTGGTCCACACACTGGTCCAAGGCACTCTGACACCGGGAACCTAGGGCTATCTTGTAGTCTGCAAGGAGTTACACAGGTTATCAGTGAAATGTGGACTAAATATCATTTTTAAATTCAACTCATACATGTGTCTTTATACATTTATATTAATCAAAATCAAAAACTATATGTTACTTTTTATAACTCTAGTAAAAATAGTTTCTTTTTCTTAACCATAAACATGACAATATACAGTGCACAAAAAGTTAATTGAACATTTCCCAATACATCTTATTTTTATAGCTCTAATAAAAGAATATTTTATGTATTCAAATAAACATAGCAATACATGAAAATTTGATCCCATTGAGAATGTTTCAACACAATAAAAACTCACCGCAGCTTCCATATTTCTCATAAAAATCTGGTTTACACCTGCAGCGCCCTCCTCTGCACTCGGCGTTGGTACTGTTACATATGTCTGGGACTGCACACAGACCATTCAGGGGAATGTGGGGGACTAAAGACAAGGTAGACATGGAAGTCAGTTTTTATATTATCTGCATAATTTTAACCTGTCATTTCAACATATCTCTGACTTGGCTTCAGCTGTGCTTATAGGGGTAAAACAGCATGCATGATTCCAACTGGAAAGGTACATTTGCTTGTACATGTAGTTAAGATGGAAGTACATGTAGAAATAGATAATTATAGCATAGCCTTTTTGACTGATCCATCATTCACACCTGCATTCAGGTAGGACAACTGTGCAGGTAATTAGTCTACCTGTTAGTGGTGGTTACCAATCAAAGGCTGGAGATACCTGTTAAAACTGTCACAATGTCCTTGACACCTTTCTAATGGGTAAAACACAGCTATATGAATTTTCTGATTTCAAGTGTACTGGGTCAATAGGAAAGAGACATAGCTGTGAGCGTAATCAGCTTTACACTGTGACAAAATTAAGAAAGTCAACTCCTACGTACATCATTGACAAAATAGAGAAAACCGGATGATGCCATCACCAGCTTGCACTTATCTATATTTTCTGGTACATCTCTAGTTCGTACTCCTACAATGACTCAGATTTTAAATGTTTTTATACACATAAAATGGGTCATTAAATCTACATCAGCATGCCAGCTGACATGAAAAAAATATTTGTGATCAAATAAAGGTGACAAGTAAAATCTAACACACTGGATCCAGCTGATTACAAACATTAGAAAAGACCCACATGTGGACATAGACAAGGCAGAAAATGGCTAAAAAACAGAGAACCACACAACTCTAGAAGCAGGAGGTGCATGTACATTAAGAACTTACATTGTGTAATTGTCATATTTCTGCCCTGGGTTTATGACTATTCCAACTTTGAAAACACACATTAATTCAATATAAATGCTGCACCTACAGTAGCATAGTAACATCTGTGCCATTAAAAACCTGCTCCTGCATCCTGAGGGATGGTTATAGCATGGCGCTGAGTTCGTTTTTTTAATGAGCTGTTCCTTAGCCCAAGGTAACATATTTAAAATTCAATTCAAAATTTCTAGAAGTGATATCCTAATGTGTAAGTCTTGGTATATACTGTTTCAATGTTTAAAAAATACCCAAAGGCAACAGTATGTTGACATCAAATTAACACAACTAGTGTACCTCTTTGGAAATTTTTGAAGCCAGTATGCATATCTTCCATCTTTTTCTTATTTACATGGTGCATAGATCTCTACCGAAAGGGAGACTTTACTGGTTCTTGGCACCTCTTTAGCACAAACATGACAAGATATGTTGTAGCTACATATATAGGCCCTTATGTTGTGGTAATGAATAGAAACTGATTAGACAATAATAAAGAAAGAAACATAAAATATCTAGTAAAAATATGTAATGAAAACAGCACTGTAACTTTTAATTTTGTCTTAATTTACATGAACTAAAAAGTTAACTCTGTAAATTAAATTAAAAAGTTTTAAGATTTCAAATGTTGCTTACCACAAACTGGATTTCCATTGATGATTTTAGCAAAGTATCCTTTGACACACCTGCACTGTAGGAAGTCAGGGTCACAGTGAGCATTGTTGTCTTTACAGCGGTCCAGATTCAGCTCACAGGGCTGGTTCAAACTAATTCTAGAACCTGCAGTTAGAGACCAGAAAACATTGCAAAGGAACAAAGAAAAAGTCTTGTTTTTAACTTTCAGTTTAAGGACAGGGTTTAAGCCTACTCCAACACCAAATAAACTGAAGTGTAGAAGTCCATTTAAATAAAATACTGTACCAATTATGCGAAAAAAAAATTTATTATTATAGATCTACTGGCACCTCATTCATTTTAACAGCTATTATTTTATATGATTATCACACAAATATAAACAAAACATACCATATCTACTGTAGTGGACATACTACTACCACTTACGTATTCTGTCCAGACACTGGTATTCTAAATGTAGGTAGTTGGTTAAAATTTCCACATCATCAGTTTCTATCTGAGGGCACTTGCTTGCTTTAATAGGATAGTAAGGGACCGGCCGAAATCTCGGGGAACACTCAGTTTTCCCCTGGCAAAGGTTGATAAACACGTCTCCACGTATAGTGCAGTCTATTGTTGGGTGGGGTTGGCAGCGTTCTACGCCCTCAGGATTACGCCCATAGCTTTCTAGAATTATGTTGATCTTCTTTCCTCCTGTACATGGAGGGATGACCAGTCTTGTATTGAGACACAAGTTCAACTGAATTACTGAAAGAGAAAATTCAATTGTAATTACAATTTCATGGTGATAAACTACAAATGAAAATACACTGGAATGATATCTAACCCCCTCCCCGTTTATCACTCCAACATAACCCTATTGTTGCCTGTTGCAAATATGTGGAGTTTGAAGTTTGATAAATGATGCTGTACATCACTTGCACTTGAATTTTAATCAAGATTAACATCTGGTTTTTTAAAAAAGTTCTTTCCGTCTAGTCTTAGTTGTTCAGCATATTTTCTGTTCTCTGAGTGAGAGCACGGAATAAGATATGATTAACTATTTAATTCTTGAGATGGAAAGCTGATCGAGTGGCTTTTGTTCACAGTAGAAGCCATCGATAAATCTACACAAAATTAACTGGACACTAGTGGTTCACTGTCTTGCCATTCACCCCTGCAAGCTGTTTATATCCCCTAAATTCTGCAACATCCTTACAGCCTTTTACCTCTAGTCTACCGGTAGTTTTTAAAAGCGGAAGTTGAAAAAAATAGGTAAACTTATGCGCAATCTGAGTGCGATCTCAACTACTGCATTGTATGACGGCGGTAAATTTGTTTGGAATGAGTACGCATGTGGTAGCACTCAAACCTGCGTAATTATATTACGCATTTTTAATATGACCTAAAAAGCATACAATATCGATCATTCTACAATGCATTTCGTCTAATGGTCAATTAACTATATAATTATTCATACCTGTTTGGAATGACAATTGCCAGAGGGAGATTTTCTCATGCGCCATACTTCAACCATCTCGACACACACACACACACACACACACACACACACACACACACACACACACACAAAAAAAAAAGGGGGGGGGGAGGAAAAACAGAAAAAAATTAAAATCTTGTTTTTAATCAAAATATGTCGTTTTTTTTCAGTGCTTTGAAAAGAAATGCCTCATTTCATAAGAAATGTAAAAACAGTTTGCTATGATCAAATACATTGACTACATTAGATAATAAAGAATAATCATATCAGCAAGTAATTTTAATTGAAAGTTAAAAGTTAGTATATGAAACGACACGCTTCGATATTTATCTTAGTTATACTATTTGAAACTATCACTCATTCTGAATATATAGGTCCATTTGAAGAAAAAAGAAAAGTGAAAAATGAAGTTAAAGATATATTCGTTAATTCTTTTTTTTTCTAAATCTCTAGTGACAAAAATTGATAAATTTAGTTTTTGTGTAAATCGTGAAAAAAAAATTAATTCGTGCCTTGCTAGAATGGAGAAATTTTCTTATTTTGTAACAAACATGGTAAATATATTTATCTAGGTACAATTATCAAAAGAAATTTGATCGACAATATACAACCAATTAAGCAAATTTGTCGCAGTAGTTAAATAAATAGCTTACGTTTCACTTGGGCTATAAAATGGTTGCTTGCTCTTTACCTTCAAATTAATTTTTTTTAAGTGATATTGCCAGTTTCTTCGCCTATTTTTGGGTTTTAAATTGCTTTTTGATTTATGTGATTATCAATAAAAAAACGGGCAACTTTGCTAAGATGTACATTATTCACACCTTACACGGACTTTTACTGTCGCGGTCCATTGTAGTTAGGCCTACAGGAGGCCATCCTGTAATAAACCGTCATATATCTATCATGATACAATATCTATTTGCTTTTGCAAATTTTGTACATAAAAACCAAATGATTAGTGTCAAATATAAGGAGTCTTGTCTATTCACTTGTGAATTATTATTTTCAGTAGGCCCCTATATAGGTACCTTACTTTCGAGGAAAACAGAAAAGTAAAAATGAAGTTAAGGATATTTTCCCGAATTCTTCTCTTCATATATCTCTGGTGACAGAAACTAATAAATCTGGCCTTTTTTTTAACTAAATAATTGACATTTTTAAACGGGTTTTACACGATTTAGTTGTTAAGCTATTTCAAACAGTACAAAGGTGCAAAGCTCAATGTTAAAAGTTTTCAAAATAAAATTGGAAATACTCCAAAACTAGCATAAATACGCCCATATACAATGTAGTAACTATTGAACTAGTATAGCAAACCAAATATTGGCAATGTTAAAGTGACCTTGAATTTGACCTTTGACCTACTTTTCAATCGTGAACTGAATTTTGCAAATTTTCTAGCCCTTGTATCTGCAAAGCAAAGCGGAATATTAATATGACCTTGAAATTGACCTTCGTACTGTTTTTTTTTTTTTTTTTTTTTTTTTTTTTTTTTTTTTTTTTTGCCATTAACTGTACTGTAAAATTATCTAGCCCTACTATCTCTAGCACTAGTAAAGATGCACACGTTTGATACCTGTATTGTGTAACTTACAGTTATCACACCGTTTATTAAATCTACATACTATGGGTATCTACTTATAAAAACAATTATAAAAGGGCCTCACATGTACGGTGAGGTATCAAAATGTTGCCATGTGCTTCCCTAGTAGATCGAAGGGCATGAGGTCATCAAAAACATGCAAGAACCTGTTTTGACGGTTTAAAGAGTGGTTTTCAAAAAGCAAATCATGTTCGGTTAATATTCATATTTCCATCGGGTATTTTAAGTCCTTACTCTAATCAGCATACGTTGTCATTATCATTTTTTTCTTTACATAGTCTACTAGAGAATTGACCGTATGCTTTACACAGACGTTTTTGTGTTCACTGTCTGACAGGCAGTTGCCCAATAAGCCCTAGGTTAGTTCTCAGTTCAGCAACAACATATATGTCTATATTGCCTGCAGCAGTTGTAAGTTTGGGCGATGAAAAAATATATATTTAATAGGAGTGTGCTGGCATTGTAGTACCATTGTACGCAAAGATATTGAAAACAGAATCTGCTTGGTTTGTCAATGCATATTCCACGCGTCCTGCCATGACGCAATCATTGCTAATATAAATTAGCTGAGAATAACGCACTTGGCAACGTTTTTAATCCGGAAGAAGAAATTTTGTTTTCCTCTGTTATTTGTTTTTGCTTGTGTTATTGAATGTATGATAGGGTAATAAATACATATAAACAGAAACAGAAAATAAAAATGGTCACATGGCGAGCTTGAGAATTCTACCTTCAATTCTGCATGGTGTTCCTCGATTCAAACATGTTTGTTTTCTGAATTCATTTAAACGAAAAGAAGGGAACTTTTTGTCAAAATTAATTTTGAAGTAATTGATTATCTTTGGCAATGTGCGGTTTAAGTTGGGCATACACTGTTTACATAAGAACTGGTTATATGCGCACTAAATGTTAAAAGAAAAAGATGCCCGAAAGTCACAAAAGCTTAAAATCACATCAGCTGATAAAGGGATTCCAAAGTTGATCTTTGTAATACGCTTTATATTAATTTACTTATCTTCTTTTTAAAATTGGCAATGGTTTTCAAGGGCAAAAATTGAAAAGACAATAATAATTGTTTGTAATAGACTAAAGTTCACCGTACAGCAATGTTTTTCTTACCTTCTTGAGATTGCGATATCTCCAGAATACATCCTAGGATCACCAGGAGGCACAGGATTCCTTTATCTTTGAAGTTAGATCCCATCGTAAGTTCCACAGCACATTGAAGCACAAATAAATGTATAAATGTTCCTTTATAAAATCACAGCTACACGCCTCACTGTCAGATCTGTGTTGCCGAACCTGCGGACACTCGATCTGAAAAAGAGGGGAGTTTTCCCCCAAGAAGTTACCACTCTTTCTGCTTAATTTCTTACAGCTAGGAACTATTTCTTGTACTGCAGAAGGGATCCACCCTATTTGCCAGGTGTCATCACCGATTAAGAATTTGTCAGGTAAGGTGCGTCTTCTCACCTGCCTGGTTGTCTGACCTGTGACAGAGTGGCACGAGTGATGTAAAGGTTTTGCCAAACTGGCCGCGTGCTGACAGCCAACCACGAGAACTTCCACGTGCGCACGCCCTACCGTGACGTGTAATTCATAACCTTTGATAAGCACGACACTTCAAGCAATTAACTTCGCCGCACTTTTTAGAAAAAAGACATAGACTACAAGTCGAAGTTTGCTGAAGACTAGAGGCAAAAGTTCCCTGTGGTTCTCGTTGGGTGTAGGTCGTAATTTGTATGCGACACAGACGGCCACAATGTTTTTGATCATATTAATTATTCTGTGCAATATTTCCCTTCGAGCTAAAAGGTTGTTAATTTCATACACAGCTTCGCCTTCACTTGCTCAGCATGTAGATTTTCTTAATATTATTTGTTTGATTTGGTGTAGATTTATATTGTTTGGTAGTTCAGTTTTTTTTAAATCTTGATTTAACAATTTATAAATAAAAAAAGTGGTTAAAGGCTTACAAACGACATTTTGGAGTTTAAATTTTTTATTTGCACCAATGTCTATCTCCAAGACGAGACTCAGCATCAGAAACTTCGAACTCAAAAACGGGTTTATAAATATAATTTTGTCGGCGGTTTGGGGTGTGGTACAACGTGGAGACTGCGGTAAACGTGTTGAAAGTTTATATACTTATACTTATATATTTAATTATGTTACTAAGCCTAATGTATGCATTGGAATGTTAACTGTGGATCTGGCAAACGAAAATGCAAGGTGTGATAAATTTTAAATTTAACGCGTAAACTCGCACATTAGAAACAGAAACGTTTTATAGTTGAAAGTAATGCCCTGTAAAAAAATCATGATTACGCGCTGTCTACTCGAATAAGTCCTGGGGTTGGGGGAAGAAACTGGTTTTGTGTGCGTTTTACACATACAGTTGTTTTGGCAGTGAGTAGATACCACTTAGCAAATCATTGATCCCAAATTTATTAAGATCACGCAAAAGACAATAATTTAATGTATTTCAAAATTGGAAAACTTCAATAGATCAATTTATTGCTTCTATAGACATACTTCTAGTTTTTTACGGGTTTCTCTTCGTATGAAACAAAGTAATAATTCATATAACGCATTTTATTCACAATTTTCTAAAGCTTACTCCAATGCGGACATTACTGCATTTAAAGAAATATAAATACACTTTTTAGGAAAATAGGCCATTTTAAAAAAAGAAAGTGACAAAATTGTCCTTTTTATTGCATCTGATCATCATCAAACTAAAATAGAACGCCAAGAAAGTTTCTAACCATCCAGATATTGCAAATATATAGCCATAACTCATATCTCAAAGTAAGTGCACCTAACCTATATAAAAATCACATTTTCAATAATTCAAATATCTAATTACAGAGTAGCAAACCACAAGGCTATAGGCACGAGCTGTTTACCAACCAGGGAGGAAGTAGACGCTTCTGGCAGTGACCAAACTTGTTTTTGGATATTTTGTTATGCAGATTAAAATAACTGGAGGATTTAAATACACTTAGTTTGTTTGTAATATTAATCACATGCATATTTCAAATGTTACACGAATGATAATATCAAAAGATTAAGGAATAACATTTAGAAACTCCAGTCTCATTAATACACAAGTCAAAGTCGCTGTTTTTCTCGTTCCTAGGGTACATATGGCTATCAATATCTTACGTATGTTAATAAAATATCAGATTTGTTAATTAAATGTTTTGAATATCATGTATAATAAGTTTATTGTTTTCAACCATAAGAACAATTTTACATGACAAATTAATTAAAAATTTAAAAAAAAATCATAATAACAAGATGATTTGAAATACAAAAACAACAACAACCAAAAAAATCTGACATGAAAGTTTTTTAAACATCTGATATTACAAACATGCTACACCTCGTCAATACTAAATCCACATCAAAGTGGCATCCATCATGAATACATGTGCAACTGGGCTTACTTTGGCCTGGGGGGGAAGCATAGCCATGTTAAGGCCGCCATCTCAGACTGGAGTCTTCACAGATGCCTCCCAGCCATTCTACGGCCCCAGGAATACCAACTGGGAGGTCAGGTGATTATAAAGGATCTGTCACTTTCCTCACTACAAACAGGTATCTATTTTTATTCTTTGTTGGTTATTCTTAAAAATCATACTACAAATGATATTATGCTTTGATCAAAACAATAAATATGTGAGTGCTACATAAATAACTAGAAAAGCACTCTGCGTAACCTCTGCCAATACATATAATTAAGTCATAGTTAATTAATAAATTAATGGATCATCACCAAAATCTTTTCATTACTTCCTTTGTCCATTTTTGACTTAACCTGAAAATTTTATTAAATTGGTCCATTTATGATCCACTTTAAAAATTTAATTATTAAGTAATTTATTTGTTAATAAATGTATCAACACCAAAATCTACTCATTACTTTCTTGAGCCATTTGTGAACAATTTACTCAAAAATCTATCGATTGACACAGAAAAAGGTTATGAAAACATTACCTCCACGTTGTTGGAGGTAGTTATGACTAAAATGCAAAGACAGGACTCTATTGCTGCAGCGTAAAAGAGAGTCGCTGTAGGACACTACTTGGTCATACAAGGTCACATAGGTTAAAATGATGGAATCTTAATCAAATCTGGCATAATGACAAGCGTTTTGTAAGTAAATGGAATAACAACATACAGTCATGAATTAACTCTTTTTCTCTGAGCATTTAAAATATTTATTGTCACCGCACTTGACTCTAATTAAAAAGAAGGGTGGGTTAGGTAACATTAACCCTTTCACATACTTGCTAACAAGTATAGAGGACAACTTAGTGAAAATGGAAATAGTTTGATAATTTATGTCAAAACTGAAAATCTTAACCATAAAGCAAGTAAAGAAACAACCTTTTGGTTGTTTAAGTCTTTAATCAACCCCAGATGTAATAGAAACACATGTAGGGTATGTTAACAAATGACTCGTTTCATGACTGTTACACGTCAATCACCTATAGGCAGAACTGTTTAAATAATAAAGTACAGTTCAGTCACCTATAGGCATAACGGTGATCTCTCCATATGCACTTGGCCGATGACCAAGAACATTCACCATGGGTGTTGATGAGCTGGTGGTCAGTTTTGGTTTGTCTGTCTCGGGCGAGTTGGGAGCTGACTGGGCTTGGTCCTGACTCATGGACTCGAATCGCTGCTGTTTCTGCAGGAAGGAGAGTCTGCGGGCCAAACTCAAAACAGTGCCACGCCTTTCCTGCGGAGGAGGAGGAGGGGGGCGGGGAAACGTGGAGTTTAGCTTTAACTGTTTAGGTTTGACAGGTGGAGGCTGGGGGATGCTGTCCTTCTTAACTGGCTTTGGGGTGGAATGATCCTGGTGTTTGGGGTCATCTTGGTATCTAGAGTGGCCCCCCTCTCCTATGGCTGGCTGATATCCACTGTCTGAGCTCTCGAAGACACTGCTCCCCATGCTGGGAATGTCCTGCCCATTGAGGTCCAGTATCTGGGGGAGGTCCGTAAGGTGGATGTTCTCAGAGCCTGCAAAGCTTGTGTTGCGGCTTTGGGGTATGTAAGGATAGGACTGGTGACGTTGGTAGGCGAAGTCTGACATCTCATGGTCTTTGTAGTGCTTTGTCAGTTGACGCCTACAACAAAATACACTTTGTATGAGGAGTTCCATTCTCCCACTTTTAAAATAATATAAAATCAAAATTCAAATCTTTTAATAACACAAACATTTTTATTTTATCTGACTGAAATGTAAAAAAATATTGGTAAAAATATCAATTGGTAAATATTATAATTGTACAAGTGTATAAACCATTTAACAATTATTGTGAAATAAAAGACTCATAAAATCCCTACCTTTGATACCACCGATATAATAACAGCAATCCAACACATAACAACAGCAGTATTATCAACATGGCAATAACAAACAATGCTACCCCTGAAAAAAATTAAGAAAAACATTTGAAAATTGCTGTTATATGGAGTTCAAGTTTATCATTTATAAAACTCATCACATGGATGGGAAAACTGTGTTAATGTTAACATTGAATGTTTTGAAGGTATCTAAATCAAAACTTTTCTTCAATGCCTACAAATATCAGAGCAAATATCACTTACACACTGGGTTGTCTGTCCAAGGTGGGTCCTCCACCAACAAACTGGGCCTCGCATCAACTGTAATCACAAGAAAAACTCGGGAAATTATAAGAAATAAAGAATAAATAATCCCAATAAAATTTCAAGGCAAACATTTTTCTGAAATCAAATATCAAAGTGAGAACTCTGAATACAATATTATTGTAAAATACAACATATCGCTAGTAATAACTGTAATTACTATAAGATAAAAAAAATTCAGACATTACAAAACACCCAATAAAAATCAATAAAAATTTGAAACATAAAATATCAAGATGTGAAGTATGAATGCAACTGTAACACACAACATACCACAAGTGGTGTCTTCCTGTATATACCCAGTGTCACATGTGCACACGCCACTGATACAGGTGGCTCTCTGGATACACAGGTCTGTGGGGGTACAGGCTGCCCCTGGGGGGAGGCTGGGAACTGGGGGAGGGGGAAACAAATACAATGGTTTGAGATAAAACAAAGCATTTCATTATCTGTGCTGTGCAATCAATGTAATCAAACAGCCACGCTCAGAGTAATTTGAATGATAAAGACCCACATGGAAGCACAAGAAATGTCAACTGTCTATATTAAAAGAAAATAAAATTCTACCAAGAAGTAAAATTTAAGGAACCTTTAAAAAATCTTTTCTATGTAAATCTGCTGGCAGAAGTGTGTGTTATTTTCATTTAAAACAATTCTTTTTATGACTTTGGAAAATGCAATGGTTTGAAAGTACCTGTTTAATTATGGTGCATTTTATAAGATGTTAAATTAAAGGCATTGTTATTTTCAAAGTGTACTTAGTTCCTGTTTTTTTAACTGTTGCTATTTATGCTTAAGGCATTTCCTTTAAAACTATGGAATGAGCAGGACATAGAAATTGTCTGTAAGATCATGGTGACATCTTGAAATGCTAAAAATTTTTAAAAGGTCTATTAATTGCATTCGCTTTAAAAGTGTTGACATCTTGGCAGAAAAATAATACTTTTTGCTCAGGGCAGTTCCTCTTAAATTTTCAGGAAGGCAGAGGTCGTGAAATGTTTATTACGTCACAGTTATGTGGTGCCTGAAAATCAAAGGATTTGGGGACCTGGGGCGGAAAAAATGACAAAAGAAAAAAAAAATGCATCTTTTCAAAATTTGCATATAATGGGCTAGCTACTACTTACCACAAGCCCCTCCTCTTGCATAAAATCCCTCCACACAGACACATTGGCCATTCTGGCAGACGACATTGTTGCCAGTGCAAGAATCTCCAGGCAGGCAGCTGCCATACAACAGACCAGCAGACACTGGAGCTGAGAAGATAATTACTCTTCTTGAAGTTGAAATCTAACTGTGCTTTAACATGTATGTGAACAAAAGGTTTAGCTATGAAAAAATTATATAGAAAAATATTTTTAAAAAAAGAAACATTATGAATCCATTGAAATAATTGGGTGGAAATTCAACCTGTATATGGACAAATGTTTGATTTAAAAATGAGTATATATATATGTATAATATATAATGAGAGAAAAAAATCTGACAGGTAATAATTGTAACTGTGTGAAAGCACTGTTCACGTCAGAGTGAGTTCTGCATAACAGATCACTGTTGTCATAAAACGTGAACATGAAAAACAAGTGCACTGGCCAAGTGAGGCCTGGAGGGAATTGATCTGAGATCTGAGAGCAGAAGTTGTCCTCAACTCTAATCACCATGGACAGTGGCAGACCACTGTATCCTTGGCAACCTGCCACTATTGTCCTGGTCAACTCAAGTTACACCAACCACATCACTTCTGGCCTATATCCATAGTAACTAGGGTTATGACACTTTAAACGCACCCTAATTACATACCTGCTAGTCATAGAGGCACACACCTCCCTAATTGTCATGATGAGTAAATTGTAATATCTGTGGGAAGCATGCAGTGTAAATTAATATTTCACAATCAGTTAACTCTCCTGGTTCTACAAATTTGAAATCCCCCTCCCTTGTTTCCTAGCTTTCTTTTTTTTTTTTTAAATGGAAGAAACTACACATTCTGAGGTTCACAGAGGGTGTTTATACGTGTACTTCAAAATGCCCCAAACTGCACAGCTTTTGCATAAAGTTTCAAGGCAAAAAAAGACATATCCATCAATTTCTATACCACTCCCTCTTCATGATACCCTGAAGCCACCAGTCCAAAAACAAAAGTGCAAATCCTGTTGTAGCCTCTAAAACCATCTTTGAAGTTATTGTATGGATACAAACACTCGGGACACAGTTATAGTGCTGTGGTGTTACACTTACTGCAGATTCCCCCCACGTTGGCGTACTTTGCCTGACAATGGCAGAAACCTCTGGTACAGATTGCTTTCTCGTCCTCACATATATCTCCTTCTTTACAGGGAGAGGAGAGGGGGATGGTGGGGGC
Source organism: Lingula anatina (assembly GCF_001039355.2). The sequence continues at coordinate 377,761 of NW_019776113.1, read as the reverse complement.
TGGAATGAGATCATAGTAACATTAGCTCATGCAAAAAAGGAATTGCAAAACATAATTCTACAGAATAGAAAAATTCTCAGACATTTTCAAATATTTTGGGTTGTAAGAAAAAAGTGAGAAGAAAAAATTGAACAGTTGTCCAGCCTTATGTTCTAAGTCTGGGGTCTACTTAAATTGGAACACTGCCAAGAAAAATACTTAATTTCTAATCAAATGGGAAAAAATCATGACTTATTTCCTGAAAATATCTATAACCTGTTATCAAAATCAATTAACGTATACAAAGCAAGATAATGTAATCCATTGGTTAAAAAGACCAACTAATTTTAAAATGACATCTATAAAAACAACTCTTTTTCTGCTAGCAGTCTACAGGTGTGCAAGGTGCAGCCTTACCACAGACTGATCCATTTTGTGTGTAGAGAGGAGCACACTGACACTGCCCTAAGACACAGCTGGCGTGATCTGCTCTACACATATCAGACAACACACACTCTGCATTCAGGGGTAACACTGGGACTGAAATAATACAGAGTTTCTACCTGTATCCATCTGTATTGTCATGTATGTTTTAAACCATAAAAATTATGGACTTGTAAGTTTATTATTTTTCATTATCATTATAAAAATAAGCATCAAATTAATATAATCTTTTTGCTTATCATTTTGCAACCAATTCACAGTTTCACAATTTTGCAAGAAAAAGAATAAGGAGAATTTACACAGAACAACTTTTGGAAAAGACACCTCAGAATAAAGGATAGAACACACAGTATAGATAATAACTACTGACCACAGTGGCCCCTCTGTCTGTAATATCCTTCCTGACAGGTGCACTCTCCACTACTGCACACTGCACTGATGTCCAGGCACTGGTGACCAAATAGACACACGTCTCCAAGGCTGCCTAGGGGAACTAGAGGAAGATTATCAAAATATAGAGTTTCATAAGTTCAAACTTGAGTGCAAGTAATATAAGGCACGGCACATGATTTTTGATTAATAAAAGATATCAAAAATTGAAGTTTTTCAATTATCAATTAGTTATTCACATAAAAAGGAACAATGACAATTGCATCATTCTCCCAATAGCCTATTATTTAAAAATCCCTTATAATTTTCATCAAGACCAATACCTACAGTTCCTCACTCTTGGCAACTCTAATGACATGAGGTACAATTGCTAAACAAAATGTCAATAAAAAAAGACAAATAAAATGCTGAAAGCAAATTTACCACAAAATCCTTCCTTCTCCTGGTAGCCATATTGGCAGACGCACACTTGATTCCTGCACGCCGAGTTGGAAGCTCCACAAGCCCTGCTGCCACTGCAGGCACCCCCTATTGCAGACTTGAGAACTACAAGTAAGACATGATAACTGAATTCATCCACTTTATATTGTTTATGGGCACCACTGCTAATCCAGTCTCTACATTGTACATTAAGGCAACATTTTCAATTCTTTACCTAGAAAAAAATCCCAATTACTGTTATGCTTCACAAGTTGCTCGATTGTTCCAATGGCACAGATTATTCATATTTGCTTTGTCATAATGTTATCTTCATACTTACCACATGTTCCAGAGGAATCAAAGTAACCCTCAGCACAAACACACACATTTCCATCACATGTGCTGTGCTCTGATTTACACTGTCTTCCAGGTAAACATGGTCCATAGAGACTCCCTGGTTCTCCTTGGGGGACTGTGAAGATAACAGATCATTTAAACACAATTTTTTAATTTAAATATTATCATAATTATTGTGTTCTATACTGTTCTTTTAGTGTATGGTTATCTGGCTGTAATGGGGAGAAAAGAAAGCAGCACTACTATAAATCAACAATGATAATCTGATCTTCATATCATGATCTTCATATTAAGAATGTTACATGATCTATATGATTTTTAATGGCTATATGTTCATCTAAATTTAAACATTAAAAATCCTACACATCTAAAGCATGATGTACATAAAAAATCCCTAGGCAAGAAAATTTTATGTTTGAAACGTGAAACTTTGCAAGTCATAAAATGTCTTAACTTCCATAATTACAACAAAGAGCATATTTAAGAGGACATAAACCATGGCTGAAAAAAATTTGCTCCTTACAATGATATATCACAGAGTAGTTTCATTTCATATATTGCTCACTGTCAATTAATCCATTCATAATTTTTAAATTATGTTGTTAAGACAAGAATCCATAAATGCTGTGGATATGTGGTAACTGAGTGTTAGAAACCAATAAAAATTTAGTTTACCTTAGTCATCTCATGTATCATGCAAGTCTCTAACATTAATTACTATAAAATAAGTTAAGATGAGCCAAAATAGTTTCCTTCAAATCTGCCTACCACAAGATGTTCCAGACTGTAGAAATCCCTGTGCACACTGACATCCTCTGCTCTGACATGATGAGAACCTTCCCTGGCAGACGTCTCCCTCCTCACACACACTGCCCAGGGGGAGCTGGCTGACTGGCATTCAGAAAGGAAATATTACATCATATGAAATAATTATTATCTTCAGATTTTTACTTTTTCTTCAAAATCCAAAATCAGGAAAAAAATTGTAAAATGAAAAGGCACATACCACATGCGCCTCTGTGTAAGTAAAAGCCCTCAATGCACTGGCACCATTTTCCATTACAGAAGGCATTCTCATCCTGGCAGACGTCACTGGTGCTAGAATCACAGGCTGCCATATTTGGACGCTTTGGAACTGGGAACAAAAACAGCGACAAGAAAAAAATGCATTAACATTGGTAAATCAATGCTTCTAACCCCTTCACAAATTCATTGAACTTCTGTAGAACAGAAAAAAAACATTAAACAAGAAATACACATAACTTACCACATCTTCCATTGTTCTCATAAAAGCTGGGATGACAGAGACACAGTCCACCCTGACACACAGTATTGGAGTCTATACAGCCTGAGCCTGACAGACACGGGCCAGACAGCGTGCCTTTAATTTCTACAGGATAGAATAAAATATCAGACAGGATGGCATTTGTATACTTTCATCCCAATACTGCTGTTAGTATTGCTTTTTATCAACTGTCAAAAAAAAGATATATCTCAAAACTTCCATAGTGTAAGATATGAAAAACGTGATAGAGTTGAAGACAACATTAATGTCTATAATTAAATAAATTAAAACCTTTTTTTCAATTTACTTACTGCAGGCATCACCACTGAAGTGAGTTTGAGGATGACACTGGCACACACCACCATGACACCCGGCATTAGGTGTGGCACATTCCACATCCAGACTACACTTTATCAGCAGTGCCTTCTTCAAGGCTGAAATTATGAAGGACTATTTCACTGACTATGGTGTTTGCAAATAAATATGTACAGTACCATCAGTTTTTAGAATCCAATACAATCAAAATACCATGCTGCATTTTATTACTCCAGAAAGACAGTTTATCTATTTTCATAATTACTTTGACAAAAAATATGCATGCATCCATTTTCAATGGTGCTTGACTTCTGCATATATTTCTAATAAAAAAGTAGATACTATACTTGGAGCATCCACTTTCAGTCTAATATATGATATTTGACATACAGCATATATTCCCAATAGGAAAGTACCCCTGTCTGCATTCACATATACCACTGGGTGCACAGTGCATTGTATCTGGATCACTACAGCTTCCTCCATCTACACAACTGGCATGCAGACTTCTACGCACACGGGGCAGTGCTGCAAGGAAAAAACCAGGTACATACTAGTAGGTACATTTTGGTAGTAATTAGAAATATAACTGACATAAATTTTACTGATATCAGGTTAATTAAAAATTCTTTGGAAGTTTTTTTAAAAAATAACAATTACAAGTGTAACATCCATTAGTCCTTGGCTTCTATATTAAGAAATTTCAAAATACTACATTTCAGGCTTACCACAGATTTGCCTGGTCTGTATATATGGTTGTTTACAGGTACAAACTCCTCCTATACACAGTGCATTAGCATCAGCACATTCCTGGCTCTCAACACATACTGCGCCTAGTAAGACCTTTTCTCCTGAAATTGTAGAATTTAAGTGGAGTCAAATCCAATAAACATATTATTAGGCGTCTGAATGACATACAAAAACAAACTCAAAACTTTTTGATTATTTGTTTGTAAAACAAATGCACTCAACTGGAGCAGCTTTTTATGGGCGTAATTGAGTTAAACTTTGAAAGTATCCTAAAATTTCAAGGTGCAAGTTTAAATCAGTATGCAATTTTTAAGAATGTCCTCAAGCTGAAAGGTGCTCTGTGACAACTGTGAAATGTCCCACTTACTGCAGTCCTGTCCTGCTGGGTAGAAGTCCTGTCTACATGTACACAGACCATAGCTACAGTGGAGACCTGGGGTAGAACACACGCCATCTGGCAGACATGGGGAATTCAGCACACCCCTGGGAGCTGAAATATTCCAATTGTCAACATTTACATAGCATTCTGAATACAATGATGCTGTATACATATAATGATACTTAATGTATATCAAATTGTTGGAAGAAACAAGGCATTTCATCCTTCCTTCATTTTGGACAGGACCATGATAGAATTCAAAATAGAATGCTTTGCGTTCAAAAAGCTTCTAATGAAAATATCACCAGCTTGAATAATTAAGTAAAAATCTGTAATTAAGCATACAGCAAATATACTCACTACATCTTCCTTGCACTGTGTAATATGTCTCAGTACAAGAACATATTCCCTGTGTACACTCTGCATACTCATTACCACAAATGTCGTCTGCTGTGCATGCCTCACCTAGCTGAAGAGATTGCTCTGGAAAAAAGAGTAAATGATGCCAAATTTTTTAAAGAAATATAAAATATAACCAATTACATCTCATTATATGAAACTGAAATTGACACTATTTATTACCATAAAATTTAAAGTAAATGACAGTATACAATTATTTACACTAGCTGACATGCCATGTGTGTGTTGATATGATATAAAAAAAACCCAAAACAGAAAAAAATATGTATACAAAACATGAAAACTCTTGGGCTGAGAGAACTTACTGCACATCCCCTGTGTTTCATAGTAACCATCCTTACAGATGCATTTGTTTCCTACACACTGAGAGCCTGAAGTAGTACATCTCTGGTTTGTATCACAGGGGTAGCCCAAGACACCAAGGCGACCTGGAATTATGGTTAAGTACTCTCATTTGGAATGACAGTGAAAATTTGGTGTGTGTGTGTGTGTGTGTGTGTGTGTGTGTGTGTGTGTGTGTGTGTGTGTGTGTGTGTGTGTGTGTGTGTGTGTGTGTGTGTGTGTATGCACGTGCATGTGTGGAGGCATGTGTGGAGGCATGTATACATGAGAGAGAGAGAAGAGAGAGCTAGCTATGCTCACTAACCACAGCTCTTGTTGATACTGAAGTAAGCTTGTCTACACTGGCATTGTCCACTCCTGCACTCAGCCAGGCTGTGAGAACAGGTGTCCCCAGTTCTACAGGACTCTCCAACATCTGGCTGACGTCCTAGGGGGATACACAAAGCATGTTATTTCAGCACTAGTCTTCTTAAAATATACCAAACATTTCTTGACCTTTTTTATTTTTCACTGTATAATTTTTGTGTCTTATTCTAACAGATGTCCTGGCTGCTAGCAAATAATGAAGTTCAGATTGATATTTTAAATGAATTTGAAAGCATCTATATCCAAATGCCATCAAACACTAATATAAGACTAATCCAAATTACTCACTACAAATGCCATTATTAGAGAAGTAGCCATCTTTGCAGAGGCAGAGGCTATTCCTGCACACAGCATTGGTGTCTCTGCAAGCCCAGCCAAACAGACAGCCACTGTTCAGAGTACCCAGGGGCTCTGAAGATAAAACAATGGTCATTATCACTAACAATGGAATGAAATATGGTAGATATGCCACCAAGTTTCTGTCACCATTTTCTTTCTTAAAATGTAAAGGTGACACACACACACACACACACACACACACACAAGTGTGCATGCACATAGCATATGCATTTAAACTAACGTATCTTTGCATACTTTAACTTAAGAGTCATGCAAATGATAAATTACTTTGAATTCTCTCTTTCTCTCTCTCTCTCACACACACACAACACACATGCACGCACACATGCACAAACACACACACACGCACATACACACACACACACACACACACACACACACACAATACCCACCACATGTATCCCCAACTGTCTGGTAAGCAGCCTGACATACACAAGATCCCTGCACACACTCTGAGTTCACATCACTGCACAGTGCACCAACACTGCAGGGGAACTCTACAGCTGCTATGGGCACTGGAATGGCAACAACATTCATCAGGTCAATGGCTGATATTACAAGACAAATTCGCTTGACAAATATCCAAATTTTGAATATGATCTTAGTAACATCAATTGGAAAATCAACATCAGGTAACTGGCTGAAACTCTTTGAAAAAGTTCATTGGCTGAATATCCAAAAGTTAAAATTGTCATCCTCATATATTTAATTAATTAAAAAATTTATACATATTGTATATCCTTATATATAATGTGCAACAAACATTTATACCATATAATTCAATGTATCAGAAAAACAAAATTATACTCTAAATGCTATAATGAAAACAACAGTTTGACCACAAAATCAACCAGTGAAATGTTTTGACTTAACTCACCACATCTTCCAGTCTGTGGAGAGAACCCATCTCTGCACTGACACTGGGACCCGCGACATGTCATGACGTCACCTTGACACTCTTCTGACCTGGCACAGACATCTCCCAGACTCTTCTTGGGAACTGAGGATGCATATTTAAGTACAAAAATGATAAAAATATCCTCATTCAAAGTCTTTCTGTCTTTAACCAAGAACAATTTTTTTATGTTTCCTCCATCCTTCCACACCACACACATCATGATGCATGCAAAAAGCAGACACCAGAAACGAAAAATTTATGACTAGGCCAATCCAGGCCAAACAGGTAATCTCATTCATAATTAGATTACCAGGTTTGGATTTAATTGGAACAACTCAGGATACTGTGTCTTCTTACCACATTGAGTGCCATCTAGCATAGTATCCATTCCTACACACACATACTGCAAACTAGACAGGAACTGTGTACTTACCACACTGAGTGCCATCAGCATAGTATCCATTCCTACACACACATACTCCAAACTAGACATGAACTGTGTCTACTTACCACACTGAGTGCCATCAGAATCATAGTATCCCTGTCTACACACACATATTCCAGCCCTGCACTCAGCCTTGGCATCCAAGCAGCCTGTGGGTACAGCACATGGTTGCCCCAACCCTGCCTTTGGTACTAAAAGTTCATCAAATTTTTTAAATAATTTATGTGCAAAGCAGAATCTGAATATAAGTATGATGTTAACACGTATAAAGTTCTAGGTAGGAAAGACAAAAATTTCAGTATGCACAACTGCAATAAAAATCTCAGCATGAAAATATCTGATCTCAAAAAATTCAAAAGCTAGCATTAACACATATGATTCTTCTCCTCACCACAGAGTCCATTGCTGATGTAGTCTGTTGCCAGGCAGACACAAGTCCCACTGCTGCAGTATCCACCAGCCTCTGAACACTCTGCACTGGTTTGACAGGAAGCACCAAGGGAAGACAAGGGGACTATATGGAGGTACAAATAAAATATAAAGGGTTACAAGACAAACACAACAGGGTGTGGTGCTATAATTCAGACAGAGGTCAAGAATGAAACCTAATTTGAAAACAGGAGGATTAAAATTGAAGATGCACCTCAGACTAAGGGAGTGCAATATTCAGACCAAAAAAAATTAGAAGATGATGTTTTTTAAATCATGCCACCCTAAAAAAACTTTTTCATCAGAGTAACTTACCACAAATCTCTCCAGATTCGGCATAGCCTTCTCTACACTGACAGACGCCTAGTTTATTACACCTAGAGTCAGCCACCCTGCAGCCTTGATTTGAACTGCACAATCCTCTAAGACCTTGTTGCCCAGCTAAAGGAAACAGACATAAACATTAAATCTCACATGTAACAGAGAGCCATCACTGTAATAAAGACTACTAATTATTTAACACAAATAATAACAAGCAAAGAAAGGTATGTCCATGTACATGTAAGACATTTAAACCTACTGCTGAAATATTCATAGGTAATATTTTTGTGCATTGAGCTGATCAAAACAGAGCAAGAAACAATATGAGAACAAACAAAGAACAAGTAAAGTAGACATGATGGGTTATGAACTCAAATATAGGACTTAAATAACAAAATGTATCATTCATGGTACCCCTAAAACACACACACACACACACACGCGCGCACACGCACCCCTTAGACTTACCACATACACCACTGTTGTCATAGTAACCCTGAGTACACCTGCAAACTCCACCTTCATCACACACTGAGAAAGGCACAGAGCACATGGCTGAGCTAGAACACTGACCATACAGGCCAGAGAGACTGGCTGAAATATCATGTGTAATAACTGTTTAATGAAAAAGTCTTATCAGAAAGATTCCTCTATAAAGTAAGGGTAGGTAATTGTTTTGCATAACATGTATATTCTCAGTTTATAAGAACAACAGAATCATTAAAAAAAAAACAAATTACTTTTAACAGAATATGAAAACACTCAAATATACATCAATAAATTTGAACACCAACCACAGACTCCATGAAGTGCAGTGAATCCTTTCTGACACTGACAGGTACCAGTTCTACAGACAGAGTGAGGGTCACGGCACTCTATGTCTATTCCACATGGATGGCCTAATGGTTGTAAAGGTACTAGAGAAAGAGAAGGACAGTAATGACATGTCAGCAAAGAGCGGGGTGCTGATCTGCTATTAAACAATGACTGTATAGTGAATGAACTGCTCATGTTGGTGAATAAAATAGGCAAGAAAAATACCCTTTAACTCCATTCTACATTTCTTCTCCACCAAAAATAGTGTAAATTCTGACCATGAAAAGCTATCACTATAATTCAGCAGCTTACCACAGTTACACTACCTACAACAGAGATCTCTGTCAGCACTTTAACTGATTTTTCTTACATAGCATGTGGATATTCAATAAACCAGTTACCATATTTCTGCAGTACTTACCACATGCTTCCCTGTCAGCTACATAGACATAGTCATCTCTACATCTACACTGGTTATTCCTACACAGAGTGTGAGGGTGCTGACATTGGGTGCTGCTTTCACATGGCTCACTAAAACCTGCCTCAGAAGCTAGGCCAGAAGATATGCAATATTTATGTGAGAAAGTAGACAGAAATGCTGTCCAATGTACAGATTATAAGGTGTCTCTTAGTTAACAAATTTTAATGCTGTAGTGTATAAACAAGATAATTTGAAAAAAAAAATTCTTCAAACTTGCTATCATGAAAGTGAAGAACATGATCTCTCTATCCTATTGTAATTATACAATTACTTACCACAATTCTCCCCCTCAGGTAGGTACCCTTGCTTACAGCTACATGCCCCATTACTACACAAAGCATTGGGAGTCTCACACTGGAGATCAGTAGAACAACTGGCAAACAGGGTACTAACAGGGACTGGAATGAACACACAAAGTGTCAAATAATGAAGCATAACTTAAGTGAATAGCTAGGAAGTTTTCAGCAATTTCTAAAATTTCCTGGCTACACTTATATCTTTCAAATCTAGCTGTACTAAACTGTTTTTCATTTAATTCTGTGAGTAAACAAATGCATGTTTTTTATGCATGTTTTCAAACAAATATCTTACAGTGGTCACTTACCACACTGGCCATTGAGGAAGGCATCCGCATAACGCTCTGTGCAGACACACCTGCCACCCAGACAGTCACTGTGAGCTGGCCGACACTGAGCACCTACTGTACACTCCTCATTTAGTGATTTCAAGGGCTCTGGAAAATGAAATATAATTCATTGGGATTATGGAACATTTTGCATAAACAGGATAAACAGGAAAAACTGTAAAAATTATTAAATTGCAGAAAGACTGCCCAGATGCAGCTCTATTTCTAATGCTATGCACATTTATTCTATTTACTCTGAACAAATCCTGATATTTCAAAAATATTTCAATTTTTCTATTTGGTTTTCACAAATGCAGTGCTTAAAAGAAAACAGTACAATTCAACTAGTACTTAATTATGTATAGCAAGAAGGACAGAAACAAGTACCACATGCTCCTTGTACTTCCACATGGTTTTGAGTGCATGCACATGTTCTGTTTTCGCACACTGCATTTCTTGCCTCACACTCTGCATGTGTAGAGCACCTGGAGCCAAGTCTTTGCAGAGGAACTGAAATAGACAAATAATAATGTTCATGTAGTGATTTTCTCTACCTGTAATCACATGTATTCCTTTCCACACTCATTCACACTGATAACCATCATAACATTAATACAACTGACCTTTCATATTTTTTAAAAGATCAGTGAAACTCAAAAATCTTCCTGCATTTTCTACAGTAAACACATATAAGCATTCAAAAAGAATTCAATATATCATATTAAAACACTTACTACACTTGTCTATGATGGCTATGTAGACAAAGCCAGCTCTACACAGACATTGTCTATTGTGACATAACGTGTTGGTGTGAAGACACTCTTCCTGTCTGGAACACTGAATTGTCAGGCTCTTCTTTGGCTCTGGGTGAATGAGACAACACATATAAGAGATCACATCATTCAGAAAAAAAAAGACATTTAAATATCTTAAAAGTTGACATTTTCTAAAACTGGTGAAAAATTCAACCTCATCTTCAAAACTTGACAATTCAAAACTGGTGACACTGACATCAACAAAGATCTCCTTTTCTTGTATTGTGCACACTTACAGATCAAATACAATAGTTCAAAATCTGCCCTTATTCAATATACCTACCACATGTGTTACTGGTTTGATAGAATGAGGGATGACATACACAATATTCCTGTATACAGACTGCCCTGTTATCTACACATCCATTACCAGGGAGACACGGGTTTCCTAGGCCACCACGACCAACTGAAATATAGAGGTTTTCTCATAATATGTAACAACAATGCGGAACAAGAAAATAAAATCTCAATCAAAAGCATTAGGAGTGAGAGCCTAATTAAGCGGTCTAAATGTGAAATACTTTCATGTCTATTTCCCTTACAAAAAATTACATAAATGAATATTTTGTCATGTTTAGTGACATCAAAAGCATAGCTTATATAATATATAGAAAGAAAATAATATGTTATTACCTACCACATGGCCTTTACTCCAATTAAGAAAAGACAGATACTGATACACATAGTATAGATAGTATATATTAAGTTTACAACTCACCACACTGTCCCTCCAGTTCAAAGTGACTAGGTCCACACTGACAGGTGCCCTCTGCTGTACACACTGTGTTATCACTGGCACAGGCTGCAGTAGTGGTGCATGGTCTGCCTAGAGATACCTTACTCACTGACGGGGTACCAAAATATTCTTATGTAATGTTAGTTTTTAATTGAAATAACAATATCAATGACACAGGTTGATTCTTTGCTTGTATAATACCTTTCCAACTGCCAAATTACTGATCAGCAGATATTGAATTACAAGATGATTTTGTTTTGTTAAGTCATTAGGATTTTGTTCATCTAATTCATTTAAAGGACCTTATACATGTACCTCCACCATGCAAGACTCATCTTCTACCAACATTCACAATAGCAGTAAGAAAGCATTATTGTTTCTAACAAATGATAACACGTTTCAGTGCAAATGTCATGCACATCTTCATCAAAACACATAAATTCAATGTCAAGTCAAAACTTGCCCCCAGTAAAAGTAATTGGTGCAGTTACATGTACAGTTGCCCCCATGTAAAAGTAATTGGTGCAGTTACATGTACTCTACTTACGACACTTCCTCCCATCCTGGTAGTAGTCTGCAGAGCAACCACAGCGCCCTCTAGTGCAGACAGCATGCTGGTCATAGCAAACACCACCAGGGGCACACATGTGGTCAAGTCGGCCCAACTGTCCCTCCTCTGGCTCAGCCACTATTAATAATATAGTATGTTTTAATTCATATTATAAAAGTGGTAAGACAATTAGTGGGTGGGGTGACTATACTCAGTTTATGGAAAATCATGAATTTCTACTATCAATTACATTTTCTACGAGGTGATAAAATTTTTTCAAGCAAAAATTTTAAAAAAAGTTTCATGTCACATTTACAAGGTGCCTGCATATATTTTGGCTTACCACAGATTCCATTCTGTTCCATGAAGCTGTTGCTACACTTACAGACTCCACCCACACACTGTGCATCTTGTGTCTGACAGACATGAGAGCTGGTGTTACAGGGGGAACCCAGGGGGATTCTGGGAACTGGAGAAAATTGTGTAAAACTTGTGTAAAATGTAGACAGTTCTGTGTATAAATGACTACATTTATTTTTAGTTAACCACAAAATAATGTAATCATGCTTATTATAAATGATGCTTCTTAGTCATATGCAGACAGTATAAAAATAACCTGTACTTATTTTCTATCTAGAATACCAGAACTAGTATTTTTAAAACCCATTTACTTTAATAATAGCTTACAATGCAGAGAGAAAATACTGATGGGACAATACAACTTACTACATCTGCTCTGTCTGTCAGACGACAGTTTTTCACACCTGCAGATGTCAGCACTGCAGATGGCGTTGGAGTTGCACACCATGTCCGACGACTTACAAGGTGAACCAGTCAGAAAACCCTTCCTCTCTGTAAAATAGTACTCAAATATGAAATTGAAAAGAAGAACTTATTTTAAATGACAGTGTTATGTTGGAAAATATTTCAGTACAGGTACTGTATGTGTTGGGCAAATATCATTTTTAATAAGGTAATAATTCTTAGTAATTACATTGCACTTGTACTGCTAGAACTGTTTTACATTTTGAGCACATCTTACCACATTTTCCATTCCTGTGATAAAACTCTGGTCCACAGACACATGTGTTGTTGTCACACTGAGTTCCCAGATCAACACAAGCACCTGACTCCAGACATGACAAACTAAAACTACCTCTGCTCACTGGAGAATAAATAAAGATCAATGCTAAAAATTGTTTATTTCTTCCCTCCCACTGCAAAACACTATAAAAATGGGAAGAAATTAAGTGTTCTATTTTCCTTTTGTTTTTTACAAATAGCCAATCACTTAAGGTAGTTATATGTGAATGCAGACTTTGGTATACTCATCTCACAGAGCAACTGTCAATATGACATTTGCTAGAGGAGTGCAATGGAAACAATGTCCACATCTTATGTTAGAATGAAAATGGAAATGAGCATTAAAAATATACTAAAATCATGAAATCCCTGAGAACAACCATATTACAGAGCCAACCTACCACATCTGTGTTCACTTGGTTCAAATCCTCTGTTACATATACAGAAACCTTCCCTGCAACTGGCTTGGCTGTCCATGCACTCTTTATCTGTTGAACACCCCTCACCAACCTGAGCTTTGGGAACTAGTGAATGTAATGTAATGTAATTCAGAACAAAAATTATAACTAAAAAAATCATATTGTAAAGAAAGGTGGAGAAGAACATTTAGTTCATATGCAAGATAAAAGACATTTTTTTTAATTTAAAGACAAATGTAATTCTGAGAGGAGTTTCTTTTGCTAATTACTATAATTGCTAACATGCCATTAAAATTACCAAGGTGGTTATACTTACTGCAGATACCATTGCTTAGATAATGTGTTGGGAGACACTGACACTGCTTTCCCTCTGAACAATAGGTGTCACTCTGAAAGCACTGATATCCTGGCTGAACACAAGAGGAGCCAATCTGACCAGGTTTACTACCTGATACTTAAAAAAATTTGAAAAAGACCATGTAGCAAAGATGTATGTAAAAAACAATTTACCAATGAAACAGAAACAAAACAATCCAGAGAAACAAACCCTACAATTTTATATACTATTGCTTGCTTGTACATTATTAAAAAGTATTCTTGCTTAATATTTCACTTACTGTCAACTAGTTTAACCATCCACAGCCTACTCTTGTCAAAAAACTCACCACACTGCCCTCTATCTGCCAAGGCCCCCTCAGGACATGTACATTCATTGTCCAAGCAAACCAAACCAATCTTACACATCTCATCAAAAGTACACAGTTCTCCAAACTTGGACCTCAGTACTGGAATGCAGGTAAAAAAATACAATGACTCCAATATGGAATTAATTTGTTCAACCATAAAACATGTAAAACAATGCTTATTATGTAATACTTTTTCAAAATAACATAAAAATAGCAGTATTTCAGAAAGATATATAGCAACTGTTCAAGCTTACATTGACAAAAAGGAGGAACTTACCACATGCATCATTGCTGTGAAATGCATCATCTGCACACAAGCAGACGCCATTGAAGCAGGCCATGTTAGGTCCAGAACATACTCCATCCTGCCTACAGGGCCCAGACAGCTGACCCCTTAGCTCTGACATAGCAGAAAAAATGCAAGTCATGATCTTCATAAACAGCATTATAAACATTTAATGGGGGCAAAAACCATTATAAATTTGTAAATTGTGGAGAAAGTAAGGAATTATCTGCATTTGCTTACCACACTTCTCAGCCTTCAGATAATGAGTTGTTACATCACAGAGACACAGGTTCTGATGACATGATGCACCATCATCACTGCAACTGTCTCCCTCCTCACAGTCTGCATTCAAAGCAACTTTAGGCACTGCAAGAACAATAATATTATATCAAGTTTTTATATTCATTATCTACAGAATAAGTACATTTCTAATATATGCAATATCTTGTCATTCAACCATGCAGCATGTACTAGTATTCCTTTTTTATACTTATTTTACATAATATTTTTTTTCAGATTGAATTGTGAGGAATTACACTAAAATGCAATTTAAGTGTATGTAGGTGTCTCAAATCTATGTTGACAGTTGCTGTTAGTTGGTTATCAATGTTCATATTTTTGTCCTTTTGACAAGAATTAGTTTTCATAGGGATATTCTTTTCAGGCCTGTAAAAGCACACACTTCAGTTATTAAGTTTCTAAAATATGAGCAGTAATCAAAACTATAAAACTCTTTTTTCCTTATTACTGACGGTCAAAATCCTCCCATTTTTAAATAAAAAACCAACCTGATCTTTCACACACTTCTACCTACCACAGCTGTCTTGTTTCCTAAAGAATCCATCTTGACAGCTGCAGACCCCGCCATCACATACAGTACCTGGCTCTGGACACTGAGCAATGGTATCACAGACTACCACACTTCTCTCTGGAACTACAATAACCATACTATCAACTTTTTAACTCCAATTTTACTCCAATTTTTTTAAATTATACATACCAATGTTCTATTTCTTTAAGTTTAACATTTCAAAAAGTCTGCCAAGAGCTAAGGCTGCTTATGATGAGTTTTGCAAAACCATGTTTAAAGTTGTTACTAACAAAACACTGTTTTGGGAATTACAAAATCAGTTCTGTTTAAATTCATTGGGCAATTAATGCATATAATAAATATTTCCTGGAAAACATATACATTTACACTATTTTTTAATCCATTTGTAAGCAAGAGTACAATAATAAGGTCATATCTATAACAAACATACACCATATTCTGGAAAGTCTTTGAACCCATACCACACTGTGCATATACAGGGTATCTTACCACACTGTGTCCTATGCTGTCTGTACCCTGTCTCACATACACATGTTCCCTCCACACAGGTGGTGTCCTGATCTGAGCAGGCTCTCCCAGGTAAACAAGGGCTCTGGAGTCTGCCACGGGCAGCTGGAAATAAGAAAAACATGAAAATGGAAATACTTTTTGCTGATTAGATAATTGATTTAAAAGTAGGCTGTTTCTGGATATAATTCACATTTGGTCTTGTTTTTCACTTCAGAAGTACACATTACAAACAGATATATTGCTTTCATTTCTAACATATGATGTGATCCATAATCACATTTGTTACTTGTAATACACACTTCATTTTGAATATAACTATGCAAATAGCAACTTGTTCAGTTCTCTTACCACATTTCCCTCTGTCTTCAAAGAACATATCTGAGCAGACACAAACACCATTTCTGCACTCAGCATTGCTGTCCTGGCAGGTGAGGCTTGAATTACAAATGGAACCTATGCTCCTCTTGGGCACTGGAATGTTTTTAACATATTGTTTAAAATAATTTTGAACTTTATAATAATGGTAGACAAAGAGACAAAGCTTTGAACAGTGAAATGGTGATAAATACAATGGACATTCATTGCTGGTTTAATTTCGCAACAAACATACGTACCACATTTTCCATCATGAGCCACATATCCCAGAATGCAATGGCACAGTCCAACACTTGTGCAATGTGCATTGACATCTGCACAGTCCTCACCACCAGAGGGCAGGCAACGTCCACCTGCTGCGCCTTCATATGACACTGAGACTGAAAAAATATGTGTAAGCTGCTGAGTTACAAAGTTTAGAAAAGTACAAAGTTCTCAAATATCATATGGTAAATTTGGGTCCTTATCTCATATGAACATGGACACTAAACATCACAAACTTCAAAATCAGGCAAATTAAAATGTGAAAAGCAGATAATTTAATCTTTTTTGAGGACCTTTCCTCACCACATGCATCCAGCTGAAGATCCTTGGAGAAACCTTCCTCACACTCACAACTCCGAGTGGCTTCACTGCATTTAGCTTGAGGGTCTTCACATTTATCAGCAGGAGTGCAGAAGGCATCCAGCGTTTTCTTAGGAACTAAGATTGTAGACAATATTTTAGTCAAAATTGTTTTTTTTTTTTTTACAAAATGAAGTAAAGATAAAAAGCATGCATCTTAAGTAGAGCAAATCAATAAACTAAATTAGAAGTTAATACACAAGACCCATACAAAAGCATAAAAATGTCAAGACAAATATATATAACTTCTTTTATACATACTTCACAAAAGCTAAGCACTTTGTTTCTACTTACTGCAGAGATTTTGTTTTTCATAATAGTTTTCACTACAGAGGCATATTCCATTGCTACAAAAAGTATTTGGATCCTTGCAAGAGTTTCCATCATCACAAGGGGTGTTCAGCTTGCCTTTGGCCTCTGGATAAAAAATGAACACTCAGAGACATGAAATCACCTTTTACAACTCCACACTGTGTTAGTATGTGAGCCATCCACGTTTTATGTGAGCCATAAACATGTTTTACACTCTGTCTTCTTTTCCCACACCCAGCCCATTGAAAATATCTTCAACCAGTCATATTCATTTGAGATAAAAAATAAATAAAAGCAACTGTTACTGTGCCTATCATTTCATATTTGAACTACACTGGAAGGAACAGATGTGACAAAAATTACAAAAAATATATATGGTAGGGAAAAATGTAAAATATCAATTATGTGCTTACTGCATCTGCCTCCCTGTTCATAGTAACCATTTCTACATCTACAGGCATCCTCTCTACACTCTGCATTCCCGTCCAGACACTGGTCTCCTTGCAGACATGTCGATGACAGGGGCACCTTGGGGACTGAAAGGTGAAGAAAATATAATTTCTTGTTGTTCTTCTGTGATTTAGAAGATCCTGGGCAACCAGATGGAAATAATGGGGACCAATATACTAGTATATGAGCTGGCATAATTTAATCATTATACATACATGTATGCACCGCACAGATCAACATCATTAAAAATCATATTTGTGATTAGTTTTTTTAATTGAAATACTATATTCTATTACAATACATTAGCAAATTGCAAGTTATTGTAAAAAATACATATATCTAAATGGTTTTCTATATTCTATCCCATAATATATGCACTAACTACATGCACTCACCACAGACCCCATGTTTAACAAAATGGTCCCCCTGGCACTGGCACTGGTTGTTAACACACTCAGCACTGGGGTCACTACACCTGTCCCCAGGGAGACATGTTCTACCCAACTCACCCAGGGGTACTAAAAGAAATACGGGACCAAAAAAATTTTATATAAAATTTCTACACTGTCCATTCTTATCATTTTCTAAGATGAGTTTAATATCATATTAATTATTCCATCTATCAAAGTACATCAAGATTGTTCATGAATGTTCAAATCAGTCAAACCAGGAAATCTGAGGATTTATAAACTCTTTTGACTTTATACAGCATGTGACTCAACTTGAGTAACCCTTTAACTTACCACATCTGTCTCCCTGCCTGTGATAGTTGTGTCTACACTGACACATTCTGATGTCAGAGTCCTCTGACCCCCGACAGACCACGTTGTCCCCCTCACATATATCTTCCTGATCACACTGGCTGTTGTACGATACATGGGGAACTGAGAACAGTAAAAGGAGAGTAAAAAAAAAATTATCTAAGAGAAACAGTTAAACAAGTGAGACACATATAGTTTTTAAACAAAGAAGTTTGTAGGATTTGGTTTCATAATCTACATAATCATGTGAAAAATAAAGTGTTTTTCACTTATATAATGGGCAGATTGGTTAATTAATTTATTTTTGCTAATTATGCAGTTATTCATAATTTCATATCTGTAAAATGACTGATCCTATGTGGACAAAACAACAAACTGCCATCCTACCACAGAGAGCATTCTTGACAAAATACCCAGAGTCACAAATACAGACTCCCCTGTCGCATACAGAGTTGGTCACCAGGCAGCGTTCTCCTTGCAGACATGGAGTCAAAACTTGTCCATTGGATGCTACAGAGAAAACAGAGGAAGTATTTAAAACTTGAAAAAAATGTCCAAATCTACTGTATGTAAATGTTGTGTGGTTTTACTACATTTGGCATTAAAATTGTAATGACCATATAAATGTAAGTCTTTACAAGACCAAAACTGCTGAAAGCAATTGATTTTGATAAACTGTCAAACAAACCACAGCATTAATTAAAAATTTTACTGCATTATAATAATAATGACACTTACTGCAAACATCTTGGGCATTTGGGAAGAAATCTTGTTTACATACACACCGCTGTTGCTGGCACTCTGCATTTTCATCATCACAAACATCTCCTTCAACACATGCACTGTACAGCTTCTTCTTACGATCTAAAAAAAAAATATTTTAAATTAGTAAAAATAATTAGAATTGCACCAACTAGTTCTTTTTATGCTTCACATCTGCATAAGTTTGATCATTAAAGTTTCAGGTTTACCTCACAGTTTAAAATTTGAGATTAATTGTGCTAACAACATTGACAAACACTTCCTTTCCATTATTCTTTTCTAGAAGAATGACCAGAAAGTGAAAAAAGACCATATTGCTTTTTCTTGTCTGACTGGAACTCAAAATATATAATTCAAATGTACCACATGTGTCACTCTTCTCAAAGTGTGTTTCTACACAGACACATGTTCCCTGGAGACATTCAGCAAATCTGTCATCACACTGTCCGTTAACTCTACAGGGGCGACCCAGCCCTCCTTTGAGGACTGAAAGAAAAAAAGTACATTTTTACATTTTTCATATTCTCTAATGATGTCTTTGATTACATATAATCATTACAATCTGCAAGAATCACTGCAATTAACCATTTTTGATCTGAACAGGTAAGCACAGAAATAATACAGAGGGTAAATAAATAATGATCAAATCATCCAAAATGACTGAAAAATAAAAAATCAGTTAGGAAAACCAAGACAACTATATGAAATATAATACATACATACCACAGGTAGAATTGTTTGGAAAGAAGTCATCAGAGCACTGACAGCTGCCATTGGTACACCTAGCATGTAGATCAGCACAGGGATGTAGATCAGTAGGGAGATCTGGACACTGCTCTCCTAGTGCCAGCTTGGGAACTAGTATTTAAAATATCACAGTAGAAACTTACTCTTTAAGTCAGCACAAGAGCTAGCAGAAAGTCACTTATAGCAGTTTGTCAATTACAGAGATAGGATATTATTGTAACATCAGTAATTCAGTCTTACGTATTTTATACAAAAATACCAAACTGGATGCCTCAATTTGACCTGCATACATAAATTGTAAAATGAAAATGCAAACAATCTCAATCTCTTTTTATTGAGCCAATTTTTTTCAACTGAATCAGTTTTAAAGTGTCTTTTGCTGTGAAATCTCACCACATCTGTCCTGTTCCAGGTAGTGTGTATCCTGACACTGGCACACACCATCCACACAGACACTGTGATCATCAGTACACTCTCCACCAAGACACAGCAAACCCAGGATACCTCCTAGTACTGAGAATTACAGAAATCTACATACAATTATATGTAAAATTGCATAACATTAAACAGTTATTAATATCCCTAATAGTTAAGTCTTCAGGTAAGATATTAATATTGATTTCTCAAATTTAAAATAGTTCTCAACAAAAGTAAGCAGCCAAGGTGGTACTGATACTGATTTGTCAAAAGCCATCTTGTTTCCACTTACCACAGTGCCCATCTACGAGATGGAAGTACTCTATACACGTGCATTCACTGCCAGAGCACGTGGAATGCACGTCTCTACACACATCATCTGGAAGACAGCGCTCTCCAGGTGAAGGTTTCAACACTAGAAATGCAGAGAAAATATTAACTGGTATCTTTCTTATTTTTTGTCATTTAAATACTTAGGAATAAGTTAATTTGTCTTCATATGTCATATTCCAAACCAACATGTTCATATCTGTGCATTAATATTTTAAAAGATTTTGTTGCGAACAATGGTACATGTGTCAGTAAGATTCTTCTTAATTTCCATTTTTATTACTTTAGTTTTTTGATAACCAATATTGAGACAATAGAGTCAATGTTCTCCTTTATAAGGTAAAACAAATGCTGTCCAGTTAAGTCAACAATACTTTCATGTTCCTTGATATCATCTAAATATTCAGTCTCCTTACAACATTGTCCTTGTTTGGGAAAGAAGTCATCCTCACACAGACAGCGGTCATCTTGGCAGACAGTGTGGTCAGCCGAGCAGCGGTCACCAGGCAGACATGGCTTCAGGACCAGGCCACGCAGCTCTGGAAATAATGGGATAATACGTGTATAATCCATCCTTGTTTGTTTTCCTTTTTTTCAAAAGAATTATATGTATTTTTCACTTACATCAGCCAGATGTTTGAATTCATGGTCAATCTAATAAACTGGTGTTTAACTTGTTTTCAAAGTACAGGAGAAATAAATTATTAGCACTAAATACTACATGAACAACCAATTTTGGCTTTTCAGCATTTTTAGCAGCTATAGATTATCACATGAAATTAAAGAATCTTCATTCTAAGGCCAAAGTAAAATATTTGTTGGGCATAAAGGCATTGTTGGGCAAATAAAATTAGTGATGTTCTTTAGATTCATACATGCACAAGAAAAGGTAGTCCACCTAAACCATGCACAAATGAAGATGTAACATATGTGAAACAGGCAGGAGGTAGTAACGAAACATATACTGTATATATAACTAATATACATATGTGGGTTTATACTTACTACACATATGTTCCTCCTCGTCCTGGTAGAAGGACTGAGTGCAGATACAGGTAGAATTGATACACCTGGCACTGGGGTCTGCACACACATCCTCCTGCCCACAGGACACTGACAGTCCCAATTTCTCCACTGAAAAGGGAAACTTACACGGTCAGCAAAAAAGAACATATGATATAGGGAGTGCACGCTAATTTCATTTTGTATGCAACTTAAAAACATTTTCAAATGTACATTTTTTATTTCTCCTTGGAAACAAAACACCATTCTATTAGCAACGCATCCAAAGGCCAGCCACCACTCCACTTTATATACTACCATTAGACATACATACATGTACTATAGCCTCAATTTTTCTACCTACCACATTTATCATTCTTCTTATAATGTTCAGAGTCACAGACACACTGCACCAGGACACACTCTGTGAAAGCTGCCACACACTGGGCACCAGGTAGACACGGGGTGTCCAGGAAACCCCTGGGGTCTGGAAATATATCAAGACACTATAAAGACATCACACTGGACCCTACAGAACTATGGGGTCTGCAGAAACTAACTGGAGACTAGGGAAGAAAGCTGTTACCAAACAGTATAAAGCAATATTAAAGATGACATTTTTAACCATTTTGAAACACTATGGTTATTCAAAATGGTTAAATGGTTACCGAAAATAGCCTTGTATTTATTTAAGAATTAAACATAGGTGTGCTTAATATATCTTTCTTGAATGTTTTTTTCATACATGCAATTTTTCAAACAGCAGATCAATTATATTTATGGTGAAGAAATGGAATGTTTAAGAATGCCAATACTAACTGCACATCTCCTGTTCGTAATAAAATTCCTGTTTGCATTCACATGTTCCACTCTCCGCGCACTCAGCATTCGGATCTGCACACACATCTTCTGATCCAAATGTGCAGTTAAATGTGGTTAAAATATTTGGTTCTGAAAACAAAATGAAAAATAAGTTAATCTCATCACTTATGCCATTTGAAAATTTTGTATTTGCCAGTTTCCATTACTTTTAACAATGTAGGCCGGTCCATTCTATTTATCAGAAATCTTATCATTTTATCCAACATCTAAATATAAAAATAACAACATCTGTATCAATTTCTATAACACCATACTGTGCCGCAGCCAGGGGGGTTCAGGGGGTTAGAAGGAACCCCTTTTTTGTAGGGAAAAGGTCCCCTCTGGGTAAAATTTTTTTAGGTTCATGAAGGTTTCATGGTAAAGGTCCACTTTTTCACAAAAAGAACCCCCCCCCCCCATATGAAATTGCTAGCAGTGAACCTTACCACAGTGGCCAGACTTTGAATGATAGTCCTCAGTGCAGCTGCACATATTGTCCTGCTGATCACACACGGCATTAACATCTTTACAAACGTCCAGTCCAGGGTCACACGTGGCCGCCAGGGAGCGCTTTAATTCTGAAAAAATTGGGAGTATTTTGCATATTCTTAAGAGTCAAAACGGTTTGTTTTCATCATTTTGTTAAGTGGAATATCTTAATGAATATACACTGCTGTACTGCCCAGTTTGTTGGCAGTAAGCAATGGCCATAAATATTTACATATACACACGAAACCACTTCTGAAGTAAAAATTTGTTGAAATATCATCAACATCATAAAATCAATTTGTTCTAACGTAATCCGCGATACCCATTTCAAACAAATAAACAATTATATGACTTGTGAATACAAATTTACCACAGGCAGAGTTTTTCTCATAGTGTGTATCCAGGCAGAGGCAGTGGCCATCTTGGCACTTTGCACTACTGTCCATGCACAGGTAGGTTGGACCTGGACATGGCTCATTCAAAGGAACTTTCTTTTCTAGAAGAATTATATAACAGATCTGTATGTTTTTTTTCTGTTTTAAACGAAAAATTATTTGGGAAACAAAATCAAGCACTTTTTCCCTCATAATTGATTTTTTTTGATACAATACGTATCTAATGCTTTTGTCTTCTTGACTATTACAATAATAAAACTAAAACTTAAATTTGAAGTCTTTATCAATTTGGACTAAAAGTCGTGTTGACTGTACCACATATATTCTTATAAATATTTTGCATATGTTCTAAACAAACTCATAAAAACTAAATAGCACACCACACTCTCCCTCAAGTTCAAAATACTCCTCCTGGCACCGGCAGATATCATCACACGCTGCATTGGGGTCTGCACACTGGGCCTTGGTAACGCAGGGAGCACCAAGGCCAAAGTGGGGAACTGAAATATTTTTTTGCATAAATTGGAAATTTTTCACTTAAAAGATTAACATAATTACAGTGGAAATAACTAAATATTGTAAAAAAAATTCTGATATGTTTACTGTGATGCTCTATAACAATTTTCAAAAGTTTACATTTAAAATGTGTCCAAATATAAAGAACATAATTCAAAACTCACCACACTTGTTTTCAAAGAAATGGAAGTCTTCTTTGCACCTACACTGTTGATTGCAGACAGCATTCTCATCTGCACATTCATCTTCCGAACTGCAGGACTCCTCGTGAAGCTTCTTTAAAACTGTTATAAAATATGGATTTTATATGGATATTATATCTATATAGATATTATAACTACTTAAAACTCATCTCTTCAGCACAACACATGCTACTTTTACAGTAAGTTTAAAAATATATATGCAATACTACGTAAATGTGGTAAAATAGCAAAAAAAAAAAAAAAAAAAAAAAAAAACTCAGGTGTCATTTGACAATTCTTCTTACACTGCAATCATTGTGATAAGAAAATATTTCATACTAAGGCAATAGATTATTCAAAGAGAATGGAGCGCGCGCACACACACACACACACACACACACACACACACACACACACACACACACACACACACACACATTTAATATAAATATATTATATGGTAAAAATCTTCATATTGCCTTACCACAAGTACTGTCCCTGTTTTTGTAATGTGTGGCTCTACAGCTACACTTCCCATTCTCACACAGTGCTACTGGGTCAAGGCACTCTTCTCTTCTTGTACAGCTTTCATCTATCAGTACTTTAGACTCTGATTGAATATGAAATAAATAATCCATAAATTCTCAATTAATAAATATCATAAGTGATTTTTCAGTTTTAAGATAAATGCAGAAACAGTATATCCTGAAATATGTGGAATCATAAAATCCCTTTCATATGCTTATTTAAACAATCTAAAGAGAAAGAGTAAAGACGGGGTGCCCAATTTACCACATTTATTCTCCTTCTCAAAATAGTCTGGGTTACAGGAGCAGGTGCCCTGAACACATGCTGAGTTTTCATCACTGCACTCATCAACCCTCAGGTCACACTTAGACTTCAGCTCAAGCTTGAGGACTGGCAAGAAATATAAAGAAATCATAAAAATAATATCATATTATCAAATAACTGTTGTTTACTTTCTGTATATTTTAAGAAAGGGGCATAAAAACATGTCTTTAGGAATTCTGCAGATATAGAAAAAATCATCATGCATGGCCTGTATGAGCAAGTGCATTCTGAAATCAAAGCAAAGTAAGTAGAGCACAGTCCTTTTGATAAAAGGACTCACATACAGAAACGTGCCCCTCAACCGCTTACCACATGAACTGTCTTTATTATAGTATGCCCCCACACACTGACATGTGCCCCTCAACCACTTACCACATGAGCTGTCTTTATTATAGTATGCCCCCACACACTGACATGTGCCCCTCAACCACTTACCACATGAGCTGTCTTTATTATAGTATGC
>NW_019776113.1:317755-333034 GCF_001039355.2 Lingula anatina | reverse complement strand
TAATAATAATAATAATAATAATAATAATAATAATAATAATAATAATAATAATTATTATTATTATTAAAAGCAAATTACGAGTTTGTTTTTTTAGACTGAGACGTTGGCACGCACGTGCATTTGTACACAAATAACTGTATAGTTTGAAACAAGTAAAGGTTAGCTATGCCGAGCAGAAATACCCAGGTAGAGAATAATATTAACGAATACATCACTGCCTTTTCAAAATTTTTCAACACTTATCAACCTATAATGGCCAACGACGTCAACTTGTGAGACAAAATGAAGGAGGAAGGAACACAAATAACAAATGCCTATTACTCTCACACCCGTCCTTTTCGTGTTTTAAAGGCGTGAATAAGAATGACATCTGGTTTGTTGTCCGCAGATTGAACCACAACAGGCCATTGTTCGTCTGCTAAACACCTCGCTGACTCTTTTCGACAAGAAGGAAGTAGGGCGCAAATACGACACTTCAAACTGAAATGCTATCTTAGTTTTGATAACAATTGGTGAAAAGGTACATAATTAATCAAGTTGGGCAGTTTCAATTATTTTAGTCTTGAATATAGGTAATGTCGAACCTTTTAAACACTTACGCAGTATTTTCTTGTCGCAAAAGCAAATGAAGTACTCCTTTGCGATACAACAGAGAACGGAGTCGTGGACTATTTTGATTTGTTGTGTGTTAACCGTCGGATATATCCTAATGGAAGGAGAAATCAAGACTGTGCATATTTCAGTCTGATAAAGGTGAGTTGGAGAACTCATAATATTTTCGATATAGACAAAAATATATCAGAGTTGAAAATAATCACTAAGTTAAGTGTCTAAGTTATACTAGACAATACTAAGCCCTCGGCTTCGAAGGCCTTTCCAATCTCTTGCTCAGTGTGACTGCAACGCCTTCATTTGCTCCATACTTTCCAAATTAAATGTCAGTCAGAGAAACTCTTCACATTGAGGCAACTTTAGAAGAGGTCTTACTTTGTCATATTATCCAACCAACGGTTAATACATGGAGCACAGAAAGGGTCCAAAAGACAAAATGAGATAAAGGTAACTGGTTTTTGTTCCCAAATCGATATTGCCTTGATACATCTTCATACACAAATTATGACGTGCTAACAAAGTGCAAAGACCTTGTTTCTCATACACGCCCAAACATAAAAAATTAGGACATGCCAAACTGAAATTTAAAAAGTGCTGATACCAATCTGACTCTGTGACTGTGTACTACTGGCTTTACATGTGTTTGAAGTTAAAGTACATGTATCATAATAATCAGATACTGTTGTGAGCATACATGTAAGTGACATGTGTAAATTACTAAGTAACAGTGTCTTGTTTGAAACATTCTTTGTTGTATGTACATCAGTTGTCAAAACAGGTAAGATAAAGTTAAATCAAATTTCAGATCACATATTAGGCACAATTTGGCAAGAGATACCTCGGTATTATGCCACAAAGTTTCATGCATCAGCACTTCTATCTATGGTATCTGACATGCCCTATATGTGCTATGCTTGAAAATCACAGCAAACTAGTAACCCAGCTGCACATTGGGAGCTCTCAATGCTTACCACTCAGCTTCCAATTTGCATACTGCTGAAAAGCCAACTAGTTTTCCTACCAGCAGTGCTGTGAATAAAGGAAGATTCATCACTGGTTATGCTGCCATGAAATCATACATTTATTGAAGACTGCCATTAAAAGACTTTTAAGTGCAAAAAGTACTTCAGGGATTGTTTCCAGCCTGGATTCAAACCCTCAAATTATATTAGGTGGGCTGGGAAGTCTCCATTGTGTAGGATTCCAAGCAGTTATTTGTTTCCTGGTGCCAGTGGTGGGTAAATAAATTGCACTATTATGAACTTTTCTCAGGTGAATCATGCCCCTGGATAGAAGAGCAGCCTTCCAGTTTGGCCTAATTCTACTGGCAGTACCAGCACAGTATCTGATCACAAAATGGATGACTTCTAATCAGGTGCAGAGGAATGTGGCACTCAGAAGGTACGTAGTGTGTGTGTGTGTGTGTGTGTGTGTGTGTGTGTGTGTGTGTGTGTGTGTGTGTGTGTGTGTGTGTGTGTGTGTGTGTGTGTGGATGGGATGGGGGTGGAGAGGGCACTAAGTGTTATAAGTAATGTACAAGCTCTAAAGGCAAAATGATGATGGTGTGTATAGTTAATAAGGGTGAGGGGAGGAGGTCAAGTGCCGCACTGTTTAATGTACAATACAAAACCAAAGAAAAAAAGAAAAAATGATTTGAAGTAGTAGAGGTGGAAATAAAGACTCCAATTAATTTTTATTTCTTAATTGGTTTTATTGGAGGCCCCTGAGGACGGCTTTAATCACTATCAACAACATTAACAAAGTTCTCTGGCTTCTTTTGCATTTGTCACAGTGTGTGTTGACTTTACTAACCTCTAGGTATAGTTATGAATGACTGGCAGTTCAAAGCCTCCCCCCCCCCACCTGTTCATATGTTGTTTATGATTTTTAAATGTAATTAATATTTATATATTATCATGATTTAAACTGGAGAGTTGTCACCTATTTCATTATTTCAGCATCTTAAACAGTGCAGTGACTTTCCATGAAAAGTATTTTACTTGGAAATCTTGGCAAAAATGGTGCTTTGATGTGATATCTAAGGTGCATCTTCATTCCAAACCCAGCTATGGGGAGTCAGATGCACCAGATGGGGAGTCGCCGGCAGTGGAAGTCATGAAACATGATCAACCTGATGGATACTTCGCAGGTACAGCTGCAGTAACAATGTGCTTGTATGAATTATTATGGCAGTATTGATTAGATTTGCCTTTGGCATTATCATTTTCCCTTTCAGTATGATTGTAAAAAGCTCTTCATAACACCCTTTGTCAAAAGACAGAAGATTGTTGAATTATGTACAATCCCCGTGCCCATGCACTGTGAATTGTTGTTTTCAAGCAAATGTTTTTGATATGCCTAACCTAGATAAGTGACACCATTACATATTTGTAGACCTTTTTGAATATGATGTATATTAATTGTTTATTCAAAAGGAATTGACAGTTTTTTGTTTTGTCTTGTTTTTTATGTACATTTTGTGTGCCTGTATATATTCTGATTGACATGTTTATCTGTGTTGTTGCTGTCTCTGTTGCAATCTGTCATCTGCCTGTAACTGCTGCACTATACATACTTGCTGTTTGTGAGTGCCAAACTGTCATTTTGCTTTCATGTTTACTGGATGGCTTTGTTTTGTAAAAAGGCGGGTTCCTTTCAAAAATCAGATTTTTATGTACAGACACAGATGTGTCTGTACATATTGCCATCACCTGCGTCTGTCGTCGCCGATCATGTCGCCGTCGCCGTCGCTGTCGCCGNACAGTAGCCTATTTTGTTATTTCCTGCTTTTTGTCTGTACATTTGACAGCTTTGCTGCCTTGTTTAAAAATACAGATTAAAAAAAAATATTTGTAATGTTTTTTGCTGTTTGGTGCCTGGCTATTTGTCAAATTTGCTAAGTAGTGTAATGTTTGATTTAGGTTCCCCTCATCCGCGTGTTTCAAGGCAAGAAAATGTGAAATATAGAGTTGGACAAGTTATACGACATAAAATACATGGATATCGAGGTGTCATTGTTGGCTGGGATCCTAAAGCTAAGGTATTTTAACTTTACAAAATATTGCCTGGAAAATGTAGAAATGATCATTTCTTTTTAAACTCTTGTCATGGGAATTTTTTAAGCAGTGAGATGCATTTTGCTCTAGAAGACAACAGAAAACTTTTGAAAATTTATTGATTGCATTTTAATGTGTTGGAATTGTTGGAATTCTAGGCCCCAGAATCCTGGCTACAGCAGATGCACCCAAAAGATAAAAAGGTGAATGATAAAAATATCTTTCATTAGAAAAAAAAAACAAACACTCACACACACACACACACACACACACACACAGAGAGAGAGAGAGAGAGAGAGAGAGAGAGAGAATATGTATGTGAAGAGATAAGACAAATTGTGCAGATATTAGAGTAATCTTGTTGACAACATTATGCTCACACATCCCAAACATATCCACACGTCCCAAACATTTCTAGTCTTAATTAATATTGTGCTAGTTTTCCAGATATCATTGTTTACTTTATGTTAAATTGTTTTTTCTAAGCAGCATTGGAGAGACATGCCAAACTATGCAATCTTAGTAGATACGAGAGATCGTGAGATGCCACAAGTCACATATGTGCCTCAAGAAAATATAGAAATACTGTCCAATACCAAAGTAAGCACTCTTGCATCAGAAAATAATCGGAAAACAGTTGAACTTATTTAATTATTGCTCAATGTAGTTGTTTTTCATATTTAATTTTAAAAAAATTTGAGATAGATTTGTGATGTATATCAGGTCACCAAAATTGTTTAATGTGACAAATGTTCTTTCAGTTTTTTTAAAGTTTTAGTAATCTGTTTTTATTTAATCTTACTCCCAGGTCCTGCATCCTGGAATAGACGAGTATTTTGAGGGATTTGATGGTGCCCAGTATTTGCCACGCCCGCACCTACGCGCCCTCTATCCTCATGACTAAACACCACTTGATATCAGTCATTCATCTTGGAGAGAAGTCATCGGTTGCAGAAAGACAATGATCAGGAAATAGTTCAGACTTACACTACAAACGGACAACTCTTTCCTGCTGGCATTTGTCAAGATTTGAATTACAAGTCTCAAGTATCTGTCATCTGTTATCAATTTAACCAGGTACGCCACATCTGAAAGGTGTGCGTGACTTGATATATAGATATTTTGACGGGTTCTTCATTTAGTTGTATTCTGGTAATTTGACTGCAAGACAAGTGCATTTCAGCAGAACTGAAACTACTACTGCTGCACTGCCAAACTGTGATATCTTTTCTCAAAGAGTTCTATTTATTTGTGATTAAGTACAGGTCAGTGTATATTTGTATAGTATGCGACGGATTGTTTTGCACAAGGACATGTATATACACTGAATTGGCTGTTACTTTTGGGATCTCGCTTGTAATTCACAGCTACAGACCAATTAAAATAAACAAGATAAAAATTCTAACTTCATTTACTTTTCATTATCATTATTATAGTACGCCACATTACTTTTAGATTTATTGTTAAAATCTTCACAGAAAATTCCATAAATCTAAGTCCTACCTTATATTGAATTCATGTCACCTTTAATAATGATATGATGAATGACCGTTGATGTCTTATATAAAATGCCATTGCGTTACTCTGGCGTTGCTCAGAGTCTACATTATAATTGGATTTGATATGGTAATCGAATACTGGAATCGTAATGAGGTAGTGCCTCCAACAATATAAGAATACAGCAATACCTTTAGCAGCGTTCTTAAGTTACCAATTTTCTTAAAGTTTCAATCCGAGTTCACTCAAAAGAATTCTTTTTTTTATACAAAGGTGTATCATAAACTTGAAGAAATATCCAAAGTCACATTTCATTCTTCTTTCAAGAGTTTCTGCTTTTCATATTCCGCTTCATACTTGTATCGGGAGGTGCATTCCTTGTTGTACTCGTCAAACACAGTGCCGTACGGGCACCTGAGCCGTAGAGGCACGCAGCACGTGCAGGGTTTCCCGTAGCCGTCACGACCACACCCACACTGGATAAACCCCTCCTTGTTGTCAGGGTCTGCGTAGACACCACTGGGGTTCTTCAGGCACTTGTTCTTAGCACATGGGTCTGGAATATAGAACAAAGTGTGTGCATATTCTAGTTTAGTGTGCAGATGTTGCTATAGTAAACACGCTAGTAGGCCAAAGGGAGGCGGCTATATTATTTTTTAATCTGAATTTAATTACTAAACCGTAAAACATGCGTCGCATAACTTGCAACAGCTGCAGGATAAAACATCGTCACTGGTTCAAAGAGGACTGCTGCATTTTGCTTCTTTTAAATATAACTTCAAAATGTGTTCACCAATTTTAAAGTTGTATATAAGCTGTCGCGAACCCAGCACATCCCACGAGACACGGGCAAAAAGCGGGTACATTTAGAAAACCTGGATTTTTTCAGATACAGTAAGACAGAAACGTACTGTACGGTGGCTGTTCCTTCTGGTCAGGTTCGTAGCCGCATACGTCCTTTGTGAGCTGCCCGGTGTATTTATCGTACACGTTGTTTCCCAGCTGTCCATCATTACACAGGTCGCCATAGCAAAAGTACCAGTAGGCGTGGCCTTGGGTGCTGCAGCTTTTGGTGGGGTCTACACCATACGGAACGTTAGCTTCATCGGCGCAACCACGAAATACGACTAGAAGGGAATTTGCATAGAAGAAGTTGCATTTAAATCCTGATGCATACTGATCGTTATATTTTGGAAACCAATTTTAAACACTACTTTTTTCCGTTTAATATAATGGATTAATCAAATTAAAACGAGTTATACATGTGATGAATCCAATTAAAGCGAGTTCAGTTACTTGAGTTTTCAAGCGCGTTAAAACCTACTTCTTCCCCAGAATGGTATTATGAAAATCAAGAAACACGGCATATGTACAAGTCGAAGGTATTGAAAATCAAACCGAAACAAATGCATCAAGTAGTAGCTTGTAGAGCAGTTGTTTATCCAACTCACATATTCATCATAGGTGATGTTTTTGTATTTATTAAACTTCTTAAGTAAAATGCAACATATGGCAATGAAATAGCTTAAAAGCTAAAATCGTGAAGGGCCACTATACATGTACGCCAGCCAAAAGATATACTTTCACAATTTTCGACATAGTGACGTGGATATGAACATTATCATAAATGATTTAAACAAAAATTAAAGAAAAGGAAACGTAGTGGTTTACAGTAAAAGACTTACGTCCATTTTTGTCTTGGCGTATAAAACATCGACCAGAGCGGCATTCCCACTTATCTATGAAGTCTGCGTCCCCATAGGTAGACAGAGCGCACCTCTCGTACCCTCTCTCGTATCCACTGGGGTAAAAACCAGAAGGGCTGTAGTTACAGTCAAAGCAGCGGACCGCTGGAAAATATTAACAAAATACGAGTTATAAAACTCCAGAGATGTCAGTAAAAAATCAGGCGACACTTCAAAAATTCGACCGTCGTCAAAATGTTGATCGCAGACTGTCTTGTAAATAAGTCTCGTTTTAAACATGATGAGACCAACGAGTAATTTTCCAATCGAGCTGATTGACGAAAATAATTTGAAAGGCCCTTTGTAATCACTTCATCCTGCATTGTAGCTTTAAGATTTCGAAATATTTTCTTCGTTCAGAAAGGCATTGCTTCAAACTATATCGAAACAAAATATACATTGTTCTGCTTCTGCACTCAGAATGTCTAACTTGCCTTTGGTTTCCTTAACGAACTCTTTCTCTGCGAGGGTCTGGTAGAATAAACCAAAAAGTACAATACCAATGGTAATCATTTTGAGACAGCTTATAATGGCAATTCAGAGGAAACCTCGAGTCCCTTCGAAGCCAGGACAGTGTACTGCATTCGTGTGTGCTCTCCGTCTTATAAAAAGCATCCACGCCCCATGTGACAGCTGCTGCAGCTTCTTCACACCCGTGTGAATTTATTTGCTCATCAAGTATCAGCTGGTTAAAAAATTATATTAAGTACGTCGGGTTACAACTTCAGCCCTTATTGTAATATTGCTGACGTCAGTGTTACACGAAGTACCAGATGAAGTTGCGACGTTTCACAAATTATGATTATCTTTTAATAGCTAGAACAAAGCATCTGTTGTGGTAAATCTGATATTATATCATTCAATGTCATTTATTAAAGGTATAACAACTGTTCGTATGAAATCCATGTTTCATAATAAATACATTATAAACAACCCATAGAAAAATAATAAATTCTATTTTACCACCAAAACGGCAGTTAACGCAATGATTCTGGAATTTATGCTTGCCATCACATAGATGGGAACACCCTGTAATAATCTGTTTTAATAATAATCTGTTTTTGTAATATTCTCTTAAAAGAGAATATTACAAAAAAGCAAACTTTTTTCAGGGGCGGATCCAGGATTACGCCAAGCCTCAGATGCGAAACCGACCATCACCCCTTGTCGTGGGGTTCGGGGTCTACTCAAAGGGCCCCAAAAATTTTTGGTGTTTTGGAGGGCAAACAGTGGTCTTTGGTACGGTTTAGAACTATGATACAGCTAGTCAAAGTTCTAATTTCAAGAGTGGAATATTGGTGTGATATATTTTTCAGAAACCGAAGGGGGGGGGGGGGGGTCAGGTCCCCCCTGACCCCCTCTAAATCTGTCTTTAGAAAAAAAAAACAAAAAAAAAACACGGGAACTAACTTTAAATGTCGGAATGGATTCATTCACCATTGGCAATTACGGGAAAATTGTCCTTTCTCCCAGGAAAATCCATTTTTTGGCCAAAATTAAAAGTTGTTATTCCTTTAAGCGACAAGCGATTTCTCCGAGACAAAGTACGGCCATAAAATTGATAAATGATGATCTACAGTAGGGCCTATAACAATGCAAACTTCAATCATTCGCTTATAGTTCCATCAAAGATGTGTGTGATGACGTGTTCCTACCATTACAGTAACTGACTGAATCAAATAAGGAGCTTGTTGGCGTTTGCTCTTGGTAAGCCCTCCGGTGTAGAAGATATGTAACTTTGTGTCACCTGTCGCTAAACTGCCCTCTACCAGGGCCGCGGTTATCATTATGTGGACATTATCGCTGAGTACAGAGAATAACCGTGAATTTTACCAGTGACATATCTGTGAATATCTCGAGAAAAATCAATCTGTGATCCAGGTAGAGGGTATCGCTATAATGGGAATGCCTTATAGTCAAAGGTTAAAAATGACGACTTCTAAGTTGATCTGCAACTTTTAAGATTGATAATACTTCCAGGTCTTTAGGCAGGTGGATTTCAAAAGAACCGCACTTCTAACTGGGAAATGTGTGTTTGCGATATGAAAAGTTGATCTACAGGTGCAATGCCATTTCTCCAGTAGGGCAATGATGGTGGCAAAAACGTCCTTTTTTTTTCTTTTTTTGCAGATAAATAACCTAGTTGCTTGTTACAGGTCTGCCTTTCCTCTTTTATAAAGACGCGAGCCCCCCTTCCCCCACCCCCCAGGAGTGGTAGCCTATGTGAAGAATGGATGCGTACGTTTTCTTGTAACATGGAAAGAGACGGGGACTGCTGCCGCCATCTTGTTCTGGAAAAAGTAAGGAATGTGTAAAGCGGACCTCTGCAAACTTTTGTATAAGCTGATGCTGTATTTTGAGATTAGAAGCCTTATTTTTGTTTTGTTTTTTCTTTTAAGAGAGAACAAACGAGATCTAAAAATTACATACATTTATTGTAACAATTAGCACCGATTTCATTATGTTTTTGGTGTAACGTACGCAGTATATTCTACCACTGAATTACCAAACGCCTAAAAAGATCGTTACACAAAGGCTGCATTCAGAACAGTGGACTAACTAATCCGAGGGTCAAATATGGCCGACCCACTTGAATACTTCCCCACGGGGAATCTATTCAGTGTCTATTAACGGATTAGACGGCAAGCTTTTTAGTGGGTCGCCATATTTGATCCGTGGACTAGTTAGTCCACTGTTCTGAATGCGGGCATAGATAAATCACCACAAATGCTGCCAAATCAACAAGCTTAACGTGTAAGGTTATTAGGTCTGTGCCACTGTGAAAACAACAAACGGCAATTTTCTTTCAATTTACGATTGCTGATATAGTATTTATTCCTAATAAGTCTTCGTGTGTGGAACATGTTCACTTGAAAACTGAGAGAAACCATTTAAGTAAGAAGGTATTTATACGTACAAGACGCTTTTTCCAAGGAGCTAAAAGCTAGTTACATTTGTGAAAACAACGTTTAGGACCTTTCTTGTTTCTATCAAAGACATGTTAAGTATATTCGCTGAACATTAAACATTTATACAATACACTACATTCTTTTAAGTATAAAATCGTATTTACTGTTAATTTACAATCCAATCAATGTGAAAGCAAAGCACATCTTAACAGCAAAATTCGGCCGTTTTTCCAGCAAGGCTTTTAATTTTTTTTCGGGGTGGATTCAGCTGTCATCATCCTCAAAAGCCGTACTTGGTTTGGACTTCAATTTTCTTCGCAACTCTTCCAAAGCCTCATTTTGCTGGCGTAATTTTTCTTTCAGTTTTCTGATTCGCTCACTTTGAAACTCCTGTATTACCGACCCGTTACCGTGTTCTACTTTCTGAATTTTGTTAGGCACCAAATAAAAATCTTCTGGTTCAGTTTTAACTGGTTTCAAGGCAATGTCACTGAGCTGGTTTTGCTCGCCGGTAGAGTAGTTAACAGTATTCATAGTGGAAGTAGAAGGAGCAACCTCGTCGCCATAGCCATATGTAGTGGGTTCACATTTGACCTTAAAATTTGATGTTGGTAAATTTTGACCGGTGGTTTCAAGCGAATTCGATTCCTCTGCGGACGGAATATTTAGTGCACTGTGACTTGTGCCGGCTAACGCTGTGCATTGGTTTGCTTTCGAATCAAAACGGTCCGCAGCGACAGGGAGTGTCGGCGCCGGATATTTTGTGTGCGTGGACGCCTCAACACTGGAGATTTGAACTATGCATTTCTCAGGATTCCCCACACTCGCCGGGCTACCTTGAAAAAAATATTTGCCATTGCGACATATTATTGACTTTGCGCCAGGACTGGATGCCATGGTAACAGTTTTTTTGTTAACTGGAACCAATATAGCCTTCCCATTTAGTTTGAAGAAAATAAACCTTTCCCATTCTTTACCAGCTGGAGCCTTTGGAGTAGGTCCAGTTGCTTTAAGTGACGCTTGGTTAGCTTCCGTGTCCGTCGTTTTGTCGGTATTCACTGTTAATATTTTAACATTTGACAAAGCGGCAGTTGTCACTGGAACCTTTTGAAATACAGTCTGCTTCTTAGATTCAGCGGAACCATGTTTGTTTTCCTGAAGTTTAACTTGTGACTTTCCAGAGCCCAAGTTATTTGAACATTGTTGTACTGCCATGTGTTTATTTGCGGGCGCACCAATACCTTTGGATACCGATAAGCGTTCAACTTCACATGTTCTAAAGGCAGATCGATTTTTTGGCAATACGACTCTTCTTAGGCTAACACTGCATGATTTCATTTTGTTCATACGGTCAAACTTTACGGCTACTTCATTATTTGAACCATGAACTTTTGACAGTGAAGCCATTTCACTTTCATTTTCGTTCAATTCATTGTTGTTTTCAAGATAAATATTTTCTATGACATTACGAGAATTTCTTTCAAAAGTGCCACTAACACTCGCATCAGACTTGGACAGAGATTGCATTTCGCTTGATTCATTTTCTATCGTCGTTAACATATTTGCTTTACCCAATGCATCATCTTCGTTTTCAAGATCGCCATCCTCCGTATCTTCGTCATAGACGTCTTCACAGTCCAAATTCAAACTACACGTGTCATCTTCTTGTGAAGTTTGCAATACCTGAAGTTTTCCCGTTGTCTGAACTTGGTCACCATCTCTCTTTAAATCTTCGTTATACTTTTCCTTGAAAGCATCTTCGCTATAGTCAGACTCTGTATCAGCTGAGTTGGTTTCTTCTGACTCATCCAGGCTTCCGGGATAAGTTTCCGGTTCACTGTTTAGTTCTGAAACACTTTCTGTTCCTTTATTCGCAACGTCTTTGCTGCACCGTTCCGTTTTCTTTGCCACGTGTTCCGAACTTATATTGCTAGAATTCAACGTGTAAACATCCTGAATTTGAAACAAAGGCTTTGACGATTCCAGGGCGCCTTGACAAGTGTCTGGAGCGTTCGAAGCTGATGTCTGATCCAGTTCATCTGGTGCTTCAACACACGTATTTGTACGCTGACTTTGCTGCACACAAGAACTGGTGGGTCTAGTCACCAGGACGAACGACTGTCCGTTGCTACTCTGGAATTGTTGCCCAAAAGAATATTTTGTTTGGGAATTATTGGCAGACAGCAGATTTAAAACAGCTGGCGCGGTATTTTTTTCAACAGCAACATCACTAGATGTTATGGTCTGTGCAGCTGGAGATGCAGCCGTGGTCACAATGGCTGGCAACACTGTAGTGACAATGCCTGGTCCACTTTTCTGACATGACACAGGTGGCACAATAAATACTCTTTGGGGCACGGACGCTACGTTTGTCACAGAGGACACAGCAGGCTGGCTATTTGTTGCATTAGGAAAAGGGGCTATTGAAGGCTGCGCACTTGCCTCTTTTGAAATTAAAGTTAAGATGGGTTGTTGCAACCTTTGGAAATTAGTCAGAGAAGTGGCACCGGGCTGCACAGTATTTTTATTAGCCTCAGAGACCATAAAAGGCTGTACAACGGTCACATTAGATCTAACAAATTTTGAACTGGAAGCTACGGGAACGGATGTGTTCGCAATTTTTACCGTGGAAGTAGGTTGTGTTAGTTGCACTGTAGGACTAGCCGACCTCTGGACCTGACTAACAATATCTTTTAGATGGTCAATGGCTGAGATTGTTGACAATCCTTGTAACGTAGCGCTGGGCGAGCCATTAACTACTGAAACTGGCGTTGCAGCAACATCATTCGGTGATCCCGATTGAGACGCTAACCCTTGATTTACTTTGTTTGCGTCAAATGACGGCAACAAAGACCGCGAAACACTTTTTTGCAAGTTTGAAGCACTTGCATCAAATACATCTGATGTAAGCTGCTGCGGAGCATTAATGAGGGAATATCCCGTTTGTGTGGGGGTATTTGTTGTCTTTGTGGTCGTAGTAGAAGGCACGGGCATACATCTATACCCCTGGTTGGTCTTTTGACAAAGGAGAACAGGGGTTCCACTCAAGGTTTTCATACTTTGTGCGGGAATGAGAATTCTCTTCTTCTCTCCATCAATGGTGACTACAGCTAGCTGGTACAAGTTTCCGTTAATGTATTGTCCTTCCGTGTTCTCGTTCTGTGGAGCCGCTTTGTTCATTGCAGGAATTGACCTAAAAAGGAACCAATGACAACGTGAAATATGATTTTTTTTAATTACTGGAATTGTAAACTAACACATGTCAAACATATCGAGAGTTGCTACTTAGATATGACTGTATATGTATGTCTGCGTGCGTGTGAGAGAGCAGTGCAGACTTATGTGCTGTGTACAAATGTACTTACTGTATGTTCTGTGTAGAGGACGTAGTAGTAGATATCCCCCCTAGAATCTTCATTGGCTTCACCGTCGCTACATTTGGAGCAACTCTGATGACGTTCGACGAACTAGAGGGTGGTGCAGCCATCGCAATATTTCGAATTCAAGTTGCTAGTTTTGAAATAAAAAAATTCAAGTAAGTCATCTTTTTTATGTAATAACGTTTGAACTAAACAACTAAATTGAGTTCCATTACAACCTTACTAACGAAACTAACAGGTGAGCATCGCCAACTTAACTAACAGTAACCAATGTTGCTCGATAAACTTGACCTCTTGTTGAAGTTATCAAATAATTAAAAACACATCCAATGTTCCAAAAGTAGTGATTCCGAGTGGCGAAAGGCAAATTCAACATTTTTGGCAGACCGCATAAGTCAAATATGCCATTTAAAATTGGCTAAAAGTTGCTTTCTTTCAGACATTCCGGAGATCCCGCTTACTAACATCGTTAACCAAAGACTGAATTCGTTTCCAACTTAATGAATTTAAATTCATAAGGAAAGCAGAGCTCCGATTTACGCTGAGATCTTTGAAATGCAATCTTAATTAAAAAAAGCTCGACTGTAGCGATAGCTGTGACGTCAGTTTAGATGCCTCTCGGGATACAATGACAATAATATAGGCCGATTTGAATGCGCGCAGCGTATTGGCAAAACCAAGGCTGGGTTACTAGCGGTAAAAATTATACATGGATTTTCAATATGACCGTTTAGGACGACAAAGGTCAGTTTCTCATTTTACCACCGCAGCGCGACAAAGTGGTGACTATCACAAATTTGCACTTATTATGAACATGGAAAACAAGTTAACATTATATTCCACTGGTACGTCTCAAAACAATAAAACAGAAGCCCTACTGAGCTTTGAGCGGACGTACTAGGCTATACAAACATAGAGATAAGGTGAAAAGCATTTTAGAAGTGACTCTTGATATGCAGGTGATTACATACGATAAGAGGTGGTAGAGGTTTGAACATCAAAAAAAACTTTAATGACTAAATATTTAAAATCAGCAACATAACAAGTTCGTTCAGTTTGTTTGCATAGGGAGACCGAGGCCAGTTAAACCCCAGGAAAAGTTGGTCCCTTGTCAATTTATGGAAAATTACCTACAAGATAAATTGATCACATAAAGTGATAATATCCGACAATGCCAGGAAAACGTTGGTCGGAAAAAAGGTTTGTGCCAGCTTTCCCCAACTCTTGGGCCAACTATCCCAACGGGGTAAGTATGCCCACCTGACATCAGGTGTGTTTTTCGTCAAAGTGTGAGCCATGTGGCA
Source organism: Lingula anatina (assembly GCF_001039355.2). Next base: position 318,531 of record NW_019776113.1, on the reverse strand, counting down.
TTGCATTTGCAAAACATTGGCGCTGCATCTGCAGCCAAATACTTGTCGCTCGTTTTAAAACCGGTTTTGTTGTCCAACTCATTCTCATTATGTCTAAATGGGCAAACTAGCCCAGGTGTAACGACACCGAGTGCCCGTGTAACAGAAAGACGCCCTCCATTATGATTTAGTTATAGTGATAATGGTTCGCCTGACGTAGTGGTTCAAAATCTAGGGCGAGGCTTACCTGTACAAATCAAAGGGAAGCGGGCTCTCTATCATGGGCGGGACTCTGTCACGTTACACCGGGCTCCCCGCTTTATGCACGTGGCATAATGGAAATCGTTTTGTGCAATTTTTCTAATCCATCCGCCGTGACGGTTACATTCATATGTGGATTGGTCTGCTAACGAAGTAATAAATACTTTACATCGAATAAATACCGTGTCGACGAAACTTATTTGACCTATTTATTTCACAGTGCACGACTTCGAATGGTCGACACAACCCAGTGTTTCGATTATATATTTAAACCAAAAAACATGCTTCCCCACATCATTGTAATAAACCGCGCTTTCCTTTGGTTCAAAAAGCTTCAATGTATTTCAAATTATCCAAGGATCTGTGTATTGCTGAGAGTATTTCAACAGTCCGATGACGGTCCTTGGGCTTCGACGTGGTCAGCCCATCGCCAAGCCACATTGCCCACATCAACAATCGGCAATAGTTAAAACAAAATCACTGTAACCAGGCACTCGTCTTATGAAATATGATTACTCAGCATTTACAGTTTGGTT
>NW_019776113.1:289954-314595 GCF_001039355.2 Lingula anatina | reverse complement strand
AGCTTATAAGCTTCTCTAAGTTTTGTAACCCAGATGAAATGATTTCTTTTTAAAAAGCTTGCAACATATAACAAAGCAAGCTTTGACTATGGGGCTCGTCGGAGTGGCAAATGGACTCTCAGGAGATGGCACCGTCTGCCACCATCTGATTAATGTCAAATAAGCAGTTTCTGAGAGTTTAGGGTCATGACTAACAAATTATCATAATGGATATAAATAGTAAAGGCAGATATGTTTTTAATAAGACTAAATTTCCAAAAAAACGAACTTATTTTGCAGCTTTTTTCACATTCTGCCGTATGTTTTGACGGCCATTTTGGCTTTTTTCCTATATGTAACTGGCTTAACTGTATTCACTAGTACTGTAATGCTCTCCTGATCGGATACACGTTTAAAAAAGCTGTCAATGAAGTTTACCCGGTGACTTCTGGTCGTTTTTCTATTTTTTGTCATAAATTGACGGCCATATTGAAAAATGCTCAGTGTCTCGGAAATAGCAACCAAGCTAATTTTGCTTCTCTCAACCTAAAGAATGCATTTCAGCAAAAAAAGTTTACAGGAAAAAACATTGCAGGGTTAGCGTTCTGGCTACTCGACTACATGGTCAATTTCAAAGCTTATTCTAGTCATGACATTTAAGAAAAATATACAAACAAAACTGAAAAGATTACGCAGAAACAAAAACGGTGACTTAAAATTCATTAATCTATAAATGCTAACGCCCTTACTCTGGTCTCCGGTGCTCAGTGATCAAGAAACACTTAGCAAAAATACCCCAACAGGACGCGCGGGACTGGCATCCAATCAGACCTTTTTCTCTCAATCACCCCTCAATCACAACCAAAGAAATATTAATTAATAATAGATATTTTCATGCATATGAACAAAAGTTTTTCCAGGAGAGCACTTACATTTCTGCTTTGCGATATTGGCAAAAAGTCGAACAACACACAAATTAGCTCATGCAATGCTGATAAATTTTGGTGGTCCTAAGAAGGGACAATTTTTATCACGCTGGTAACATATATTCCCCCTACTGCAATAACGAATGCGCAGTAATTTCGTGAAAATCCCTATTTCTCTCCTGGTTTCATTTTCTTAACACTGTTTTAGACCCCTCCAAGCACAGTACATGGGTCTCTGTCACTGATCAGACAAAAATATCAAAACACCGAAACCAAAGTAAGTTCATTCTTAACATGCGTCACAAACGTATGTCCACAACTTAAAAAAAAAAGGATCGTTTCTTATACATGGGCAATTCTGCAATCACGTGGACAAACTTTATTTTCCTAGCACTGTAATTTCCAAAGCATTATGACTTGAAGAACAGTGTTTGTAAGTTATTCTAAATTAACAACTTGTTCATTTCTCAAACTTTACGGTCACTGTATGAAAACGTTTGTGTCTCAAAAGTTTCATGTAATGAAGTTGAGATATTTTTCTTATCGGAATCTCAGATTTCAATTCAATTTAATTCAAAATAAATATTTCAAATATCCTCAAATGCACAGCTAAGTGACTAACTGAAGATTTGCCCACAGACAATTTTTACCTTCAACTAGAAAATCAATAGTACTGGAGCAGTACTCTACCTAAAAATCGCATAATAATAATAATAATAATAATAATAATAATAATAATAATATTTGATAACTCTCATTTTTGTTTTCATCCATCATTTCAGTAAAATACTTTTTGCATTAAAATTATTTTGTTAAAGGTGAACTCCAAAAAGTGCCGTATTTTTGTTTGAGAATTGATGGGTACTTCCTTCCGACACAATAATAAATATGCATAATAAATAAAATACCTTGAAACGATATGAGCGGATAGAGTACTGTACTACGATTTAGAAAGAATGTATCACATATAACCAGCGACATGCAGGGTCGACGCCATTCATTTCTTTTTTTTTTTCTGATCAGAAGTTTCGTTAAAAATTCTTGCTGCGTACAACAATTATTTTTATACACATTTTATGCAGAATATTACTATCCAAGGCAAAGATTACATTTCATATCAAATGTCTACCCTGCAAATAAATTACAAGACAAACTTCAACAAGCGAGACAATCTTGGCATGGGCGCAGACGATGTCCAACAGGAATCTGTTGTCTTTGATCGGCGACGCATCCAATCACCCGGTAAACAGCAGTTGGGAGCCACTGAAATAAACGAGGAAAATCACATTCACGACACGGTTTGATGAAGCAGTGTGTGTATATCTTTACAGCATGCTATTTTGGAACACATGAAATTATGTAAACAAAACACTATTGTGCCATTCCTATTCTTTTCTACCCTATGGACACTGTTTAATGACAACATACTTCTTTGCATTCATATGTAAGATGCGGTATGAAAGGACCAGGCGTCCGGTTAACAGAAATATTCACGGAAATGAAAGTCAGTGAATGAAAACATTTGGCAGATGGGGCCAATTAGTATAAAATTGACAGGATCTAAAAAAAGACATTAGACACGTTTTCACTGCCCAAGCCAGGGTTTTCAGGGGGAGGGGGCGAGGATACATTAGCTGGATTTCGTCTAGTTTCGTTTCATGTACAATTTTTCCGCTTTTCATTTGTTCTTGTTCTTGTTTTGATTTGTTAATTTGGAAGAGAGAAGGAATACCTCTTAAATTAAGGGAGGGACACTGTACCCCCGCCCACCCCCCACCCACCCCTTACCTCCCCAACCTGGTCCCGTCGTTTCCAGGAATGCAATGACACAATAGTACAACATCTTGTTACTGAACGTGCATTTGTTTGATTGAAGTTTAATTTCATATACAACATATTTTTGATACTTTGAAAACAGGTCAATTAACTCGCCAATAAAACAATTAAGAGAATGTAGATATCTGTCCAGTCGTCTTACTTGTCGAGGACTTGTTCAGACCTTTAGACAGCAGCAATAAGCCTCTCACTTCCTCATTGGCAAGTGCGTTCCTTCTCTGAAATTACAGAAAATAAATCATTCAAACTTTGAACTGATTTTGAAATTCTAATGGAGAGTGTATTGGACATAAGTGCAATGTTCCCACCGTCATAAGGACTAAAATGTCATCATTTGGGCAATTGTCGTCTACACAAAATACACGGCGTTATCTTATATCATCTATACAATACTACGGCAACTTCCTGTCATTTTCTGTGCTAAATTTGTGGCCTACGTGTGGAAATTGCAGCAACGTACCAAGAACCTCTGTCTTCTCCATCTTCTACTGACCTTGGTCCTACTTGAACACCTCTCACCGAAATGCTCACCTGTATTACATAATAATGTACGCTTTTTGAATGCAGGTTTCGATTTAAAATTGTTTTTGTAATTTGATCTGGGGTCCTAATACCGGGATGGTGATTTAGGCATTTCTACCATCATAATGGCAAAAATAATAACATCTTATCAACCATTAAGTTTGATATCAAATTATTTGGCTATGTTTCACCCCCCCCCAAAAAAAAGTCATCTGTACCGATTGTGTTAGAGAAGACAAGATGCGTTTTTTGTTTACCCGATTTGTATAGAAAGTTAAAATTAGTGACAGCGTTCATTAGGACCTAGAGTGAGTACAGCTTAGTTAACTAGAGCTCTCACAGCTAGGATTGACTTAACAGATGTTCTTATAAAGTACATAAAAAAACTAATACTGACTCAGACTAGGTGTAAATGTTGTCACCTCCCTTGGGAGGATACAGCCCAGAGAGGGTACCATTGAAGGGTACTGATCACAATTCACGGGAAATAAAATTATCAATTCACAAAACACAGTAAATAAAACTTTATTCAGATTTCACTGAAAATGCGCGTCAAAAATCACGTATCACGAATCACCGGGTATGACGACTTTCTTTCACGAATAACGGAGAGTAAAAAGCCGCATGTACCTGTACGAGTCACAGGAATGGGGTGCTTCACGCTAAATAAAATGAACGTTTCACGCATCTTGGGAAGTGAACAATGGCTTTCAAGGGGCTGTGAAAACTAGCATACGAACAATACTGCCAAATGTTTCAATTACCTTTGCATCGAAACTTCAGCTACAACTACCTACTCTTAGAAAATCACTTTTACAAAGTTGAAGATATTACCCTCTCCCCCATGCACCAAATTAAACAACCAGTCCAGACGCCTGAAAAACGCATGTTCTCAGTCTTTACCAGTATTTCAAAGTAAGGACGTATTTTCTGAAAGGGAACTTTCAAAATTTATATGATCAAATTACATGTTTTTATGGAGCTTAGTATATACAGGTATTTGGGCGCAAATGTCTCCGTATGTTTATTTTTCACACAGCACAAGTCTTACTGAAGAATGAAGTAACATTTGAGAGCTAGCAACGCTGTCAAGGTTTGTACGGTAATCCGTATCAAAATTCAAGGTCGCGGGGTAAATATAATGCTTTTTATAATAAATAACAAAGCTAAGTTTTTATTTATTTATTTACAAAAAATAGTTATTGAGGATAAAACATAGTGAATTAATTTTTTGTCTTCCCCATGGCCCTCAGGTAATGTTAATTGATGTTTAATTACAAGAAATAATTTTATTTGAATAAAAATAAATAAGGTGCCACCTNCAGATTTTCATGTTACACCGTTTCACCTTGAAATAAAGGCCAAAGGTCAAATCCAAGGGCATATTTGAAATCTCTATATATGACTTTCAGTTAGCCATTTATAGAAATTTTTCCCATAAAAAGCCAGCAGATGATACCAGTCAGGACTGCAACCATGTGTACCGCCAGCACCACGCTGATGGTACTATAACTCAGTAATCAAGCTGTTGTTTGGATCTTTTTCTATTACTATGAAAACAATTTAAAGGCTGTGCAATGGAGTTGCCATTTTAAAGCAGGAATTCATCTAAATTTAAAAGTGATAAAACAGAGAACAATGCTTATCGTTATTTTTACAAACTCATGACTCACCTGCATAAGTACCTTTCCAATGATGACATCTCTCTGTCTCTCCATCTCTCTCTTTCTGATGAATTTCATTAAAATCCTTATGTACATTGTGACATAATATGCTGCTTGCACTGACAAACATTTAATTAATTATCTTATTATTAAGAAATAAATTGCAAACAAAATCTTTTTTTAAATCTTGTTTCTTGGTCCCCTCAGTTTTTGAAAATGTCATCAAACTTTATCCATAATTAACTTTGTGCATTATATTTTGAAGAGACAGATAAACAGAGCAAAAAGCACAACCAGTGATTGGTGGAGTTATTAAATCAAGTTTTTAAGTCTATCACTAGACTAATATTATTTCTCAACCTTAATTATTTAAAATTAATTGCATGTCAAATAATAGATTTGAAAAAAATCATTACTCATATTTCACTATTAACTGTAAATATGTTAGATATCCTTGTTAATCGCATCTGATGAATTCCTTCAAATCCTCTTCCCTCCCTCTATTCAAAGTGTCATTTGGTAAAGAACAAGTAGACTTCTTTGAGGAAAATGTCATCATATGTATATTTTGTGACATTTCTATAAACAATTGCTTTACAAAATTACTTATTACATCATCTACGGAACCAGCCTGGCATGTGTGACAAATACAAACTGACTGATAAAATCACTTGCTGTCTTTTATCTGGCTAGGTGTAAATTGATGGAATGCCCTGTTACCTGTTAACTAGGATCATATATAACTATTTTGATCTTAACTGTTAGCCAATGACGGACAATTATTTGCAGTGCAGATAACATCTTTAAAACATTACATCTGAAGTATTAGAGACGAATGACTTCAACCAATCAGATATGTCCACTGTAACTGACAGTTAACACTGTCCAATAAAATGTCTGTATTCAAGATTTTATGTAGCAGTAGCCAACAATAACTATATATATGGCTTACATGTAGTATAAAAACTGGGTATATTAATACAACCAGATCAAACAGACTCCAAGCCTGGATAAACAGTAATCAGAGATTGTGCTGCTGAATTTTAGTATTGGACAGGAATTTTCAAGCCAGAATAATTCCTACAGATTTTCCAAGTGATGGTACGTGCATAGCAAGTTTACGATACTGGCTTAGCAACGTTTAAGACACTGGCATAACTACAGCTGAGGAATTGTCAGGAAAAAAGGACAACAAACAGGAAATAATATCTGTGACAAGACTATCACAACTAAGTTCTTGCACCATTCATGAATGCAAAAATGCAGACTGGAGAGAAACTTCACAAGTGTAGATACTGTGAGAAAACTTTTACACACAAAGGCTATCGCACCTTTCATGAAAGAATTCACACAGGAGAAAAACCTTACAAGTGTAGATTCTGTGTTGAAGCTTTTAACTGCAAAGTTTCTTGCATCATTCATGAAAGAATTCACACAAGAGAGAGACTTTTCAAGTGCAGATTCTGTGTCAAATCTTTTAACAGCCAAGTTTTTTGCAACATTCATGAGAGAATTCACACTGGAAAGAGACTATTCCAGAGTAGTTTCTTTGACCAAACTTTCACACAACAAGGGCATTGCACATATCATGAAAGGATTCACACAAGAGAGGAGCCATGTAAATGCAGATTTTGTGACAAAACCTTTGACAGCCAAGTTTCTTGCAACATTCATGATAGAATGCACGCTGAAGAGATTATAACAAAATCAGCCTCTATTACACATAAAAAATCCACACTAGTAAAAACTCATACAAATGCACATTTTGTGGAGTAGAATTTGTTCAAGGGCATAGCTGCAAAACACACGGAATAACCCACACCACAGGAAATCATGGCACCAACATTATACAAGAAAATTGTGGCATTGAAAGTGGGCAAAGCAATGTTCAAGATGATGACATTTTTACCACAGAGAATATCACTATCACTACTGACAATGATGTCTATGAAATACTTACTGGTATAAAAAGAACCATGCCAGGTGTCATCACAACAATTATTAAAAATCCTTTCTACAACTCAAAATGATATGTTCAGATGACAGATAAAGAAAACTGTCACAGAGTCATAACAGATATATTTTTGGACAATCAATTTAAGAACAATCTCATTTATAACTCATTTATAACTCATTTTACATTTGATTTTAACATTTTAACAATTATTATTGCTCTCAAATGTACTGGTTACATTGTGGATTCAATTTTCATCAGACACATTGTCTATTATAGATCATCAATAAGAAAAGAATTGTACTTAGTCAAATACATGCCATTACACCAAAATATTCATATCTCCTCTCTTTAAGTTTGAAAATTTGCAAAGTCTACTAGATGAAAACCATTTAAAGCATTTAAAAGTTTTTTAATGTATCAAATTTATATATCCAGTGACATAAAGACAGAATAAACAGTTAAAAAAGAAACATCTTTCTGTTTATTCAGGATAATGAATGTTTGATTAAACCAGACATCAAAGACAGTTCATATACAGACATTAAAGAAACAACTAGGCAAGTCAGATGGTGAGAGAGTTTAAAATCTCCAAAAAAGAAAGGAGGAAAAAAAGAAAAGGAATTACCTACTTCATAAGATATATTACTATAAGCTTTGTCTAAAAAAGTCAATGTTTTCTCACTGATCCCTTGTTTTTTGACCAACTATCTATAAGTCACTAATGTGTCAGCACAATTTTAATATTTTAAGTTGTTATCAACTGAACACTACAGTCCACCTAACATTGGCAACATTCTATATCAGTTATACGTGTGTGATGAGTTTCATAACTGACACAGTAGTAGTTAGATATGTGTATTCTAATAAGAAACATATTAAATGTGTGTTTGTTAAAACAAAATTGAAGTTCTTCAAAATTAAATTTAGTTTAAGATTTCTTATTTTATCGAATTTAAAAAATGAAATGCATCAGACTTTCCCAAGACTGCCCTCCGTGGCCCAACTAATGTGCACATACATGTATGTATTAAGACGAGAAAGGGTGCGTCTGTTACTGGGCTTCTGTCATTAGATCTCCTTTTGTGTAAGCTTACGTATTTCAAGTGCTTATGCAAATTAAATGACCATAATTAAAAATGTATAAAATATTTACATCCATTTTGATTCAAAAACAGGTTCGAATGTTAACTTGATTGCCAGAAATATTTTCATTCGGTACTTTTTATTACTATTCATTCAAACCAATGGCTATAATCGGGTTTTCTGCATGAAAGGAATTAAATTCAAATACCAGATTATGACCGTCAGTTCTGAACTCTCGAAATGCGGCAGAGTCTGTATATGATTCTGAAAACTGGGTATTGTGGAGTGGGTGGGGTATGTCTTGGAGACGGCTTTCTCTCTGTGCTCCAGATCTCGCTTTCGTGAAGTCGGATGATTCATGATTTTTATGTATATTATTGAGTCACTGTACATTCATCTTCGTCTTTGTTATCTTGTTATAACCAGTAGGAGAATAACGATATGAAAGGCAAATAAAGACTTAAATAATATAACGTCAACACAGATTATGCAAAAAATACATTTTTCACAGGAAGAAACCTTAATGCGCATTTACAGTATAATGTTAATGTAGAAATAGCGTCTCTCTCTCTCTCTCTTTCTCTCTACGGAGTAGTATTCTGACATCAGAAGATACAAAGAAAAATGTAAGCACGATGAATGCTAAAGTAAGTCATTTGTCTTCATCTTGATTCCAGGACCTTCATCTCCTCCGGAATCACATTAATCTGAAAAAGTTTGTTCAGTTTTGATAATTATTTGTAACCCATTTCACACTTCATTCAATTTGGGTCATTTCATTTTCTTAGTACATCTTTAGGTTTACTATTTGGAAAATGATTTCCGATCATGTTTGAACTGGTGTTTCTACCTGTAGTGAAACAAAGAAAGCTGAGACGCAGTTTTTTGGTGCACAGAGAATTTTGAGTGTACTGTGGATAAAAGAGACGAAATGTTTACAACTACTTAGTTTACCTTTTCAATATACTTTTAGCTTGAAAATGGCTTTTATATTGTTGTTTTTGCTGAATTTGAGCAACTTTATACAACTCCGATGAATATACATTATAGGTCAGTCATCATTTACTGTGAAGGAATGAAATATTTCTAATAATATTTTTAATATCTTTTATTTCCAGTCAACATAAAAAAGGTGTACAATGCTTTACACCTCTAACAATTCAATTAGTGAGATAACAAATCTAACATCAGAACATTCAACATAACTCATCATAAACATTTCCCTTCTGCAAGCATTTGCCTCATTTTCAATTTCCATATTACTGTGATTACAGGACCAACCTGGAAGGGGGTGATTAAGACACCCCTGCACACCCCTTAAACAATCAGAGTGTGCCCCAATAGCTTTAACACTGTCTTCACACCAAATGTCAGTCACTATGTCAGTGCTCAAAGACAATATAAGAAAACAGAATTCATTACTTTTTAAAGTCACATGTGAAGATTTTCAACCATGAATATGCACTATTATGATATGTCCTTGTTTATATTACTAGCAAGACCAAGAATAAAAAGGCCTAGTTTACAGCTAGTGAACTTGGTTTCAGATAATTGTTCAACATTCATTGGCTCTATCAAATCGCGATGTCGGAGCTGTTATAAGAGACAACACAAACAACGTCTTCAGTTCCAAATCGTAAAGTTGCTTTATTTTTCTTTGAATCAAATTTTATATTATATTACCAGACAAAATAACATTTTTTAATGTTTATTTTTTTTTATTTCTCTTGAGAAAATCTAGAAGGCAACTCTCACACCATACCTATTACATTCCAACACATCTTTGACTTTGCTTTCATTTAGGTATGTGGGAAAAGAGAACCTTCTAGTATCTAAGCTTCGAAATAACAATATCATAATTGCTCTCCTCTCCAAATAAGTTTTGAGCCTCAAAACTTTTTCACAAATTAAAAAAATCAAATTAAAATAATTAATTAATTAACTCTATAATTCACTACTATAATACATTAAATTTAAAATACTTAAACTAATTTTATTAAAAACTTCATTTAAATTTAAATTGAATTAAACAATAGCAATGTAATCATTTTGTTGATATAAAACACACAAATAAAATAAAATATTCATAATCACAAGTAAATATTACAATATTTAACACATATAACTTGCATAAGGCAAAGTACTTTTAATATTATCTTTACTTGTAGTCCTTTAATTGTCTTAATCATAAAAAAGTTTAACAATGGTAAACCAATCCTGTTTATCTTCATGTAATCATTCAATTATTATGACATATTCACAAAACAAAAAAAAAATCCTTTAAATATGTTTAAGCCGATATATATATTAATATGCTGATTTCATTCAAAATATAAACACAAATAACTACCTATATATAATGTTGAAATATTTAATATTAAAAAAAAAATGAACATTCAAATATCAATATTTCTATTTATAGTAAACATTTAAAATTATCATTACTCTCAATTTAGACTTCATTTCTTTATTTATGGCTATATAATCTCTAAATATCATTACTGCATAGATATATTCAATTATTTTTGATTGAACTTGCACCATATATATATACAAAAAAAAATTATATAGATAATACATTGCAAAGCATATATACTTATAAACACATATTCATCAATCGCAATTATTGAGTAATTTATCATTTTCAATTAACTAATTGCTTTTTGATTGTTACATTACAATTGTCTACCTTATTACTAATGATAAACAAATAACTATGCAAGATTATTAACTATGTTATATTATTCCTTAACATGATATATAAAAAATATGAGGCAAAGACAAGTAACTGTAAAAAATAAACATGCAATACATATATTTACAAACAAAAGCCAGGCAAATATAAGTAAGAGCAGAAAAAGCAAGTGTTTGAGTTATCCATCCTCCTTTTGCATATTTACATTGAAACAACTAATTTTGGCACAATGCTAATTTCTCTCCTCTCATTGAGAATTGAGTTAAGGATAAATCAAAAATTTATCATGGATAAAAATAAATTTTGCATCAAAATTGCCTTGAATAATTTTTATTACTTCAAAATATTTCCACCAACTCAACTGTATTTTTACTGGTAAAACCATAATTTTTTCTTCGACATCATTAGTAATTTTTACATCACCCCATTCAAAATTTAATGTAAGAAAGAAACCCTTAGTGAGAGCAATACTCTTCAGTAAGATTTCAGATTCAATCGTATATTTGTATGGACAATGTCTTAAAGGCTTTATGGGTATAATGATAAAATGATCTTCATTAGCTAATTCTATAGCAAGATAATTCCTATATCCTCTGTTCCGTTTACACAACACAATCAAAATGGCTATCAAAAGAATCATAAAAATAATTGATGTTATTATTGATAAATTTTCATGTTCTACTATTTGTGTCCATTCCAACTGACTTGGTGTTGTTACTGGGGTTGTTGATATAGTATAAAGAAAACTTGGAGCTGCCTTCACCTTTTGAAGTGTAAGCAAAGTTGTGGTTAGAATTTTGACCTTATAACACACTCCAAAAGAAAACACTACTGAAATTCCTGCAACAGCCAGAGCTATGTATGTCAAAATATTATTAAAATCACTGCTTATACTCGGCAATGTAAGGTCTCCAGTCAACAAAGGTTCACTTAAAGATTTGAAAATAGTTTTGTCATTTTTCGCTGCCTCTACCACTTTTTCCAATTTCAGATGAATTTTGGAATCATGAGCCAATAATTTTGAAAAATCATGTGAAAACAATTTTAATTTGGGAATAGTAATTTTTGGTGCTTCCGAAAACAATGAATCTCCTAATATTTCAGAATAATTCTGAAGATCAAAAAAATAATTTAAAACTGCCAAATTTATTGGATGTAAAATTTCAGAATCATTTCCATGAACGCAGGAGGTTGTCCATGGTAAAATATTTTGAATTGTGCAATCACATGGAATTCTTATTACACAAAAATCACAACCATCTTTTATTTCTTCTTTCCCTGCACAACTCATCGATATGTTATGTTTATTTATTATCAAAACTTGACCTGATTCAATGGAAATAATTGAGGGTAAAACTTCATTTGGTAAAAACCTGAAATCACATAATTGATGTACCTCTGTTTTATTATTATGCATCAGTGCCAAAATACAATGAGACTCCGTTCTTATCTTAACATTTTCAATTTGACAAATCTTTTTCTTGCCTTCACAATATTTCCAAAAACCTTCATCTATGAAAATATACTTCTCGGTTAATTTTGATATTGCTAAATATTTTGGTAGATTTGTGATTTGAGAAGCATGCATGCTTGAAGCCTGCATAGGAATGGGAAATGCTCTAACCTGAAATAGTTCAAACTCCTCTTTTATGGAAGTAAGTGGTATTTTTAAAGTTATCATAATGGAAGAACCTGTCCTGGTGACTGCAAATTTGGCATGGGAATAATAAAAATTTAATTCGTTGGTGACAATATGAAATTCTGATTTTGATTCTAACAGTTCTTTACTTATCTCCTCTAAAACTCTTATCATTACCCGTGGAGCTAATATTGATGGTGATAATTGTCCATGAATTAAATCATCAATTCCTAAAATTGTATTCTCTATCTCACCTGCTATTATAGAAGAAACTGAGGTCTGATGTATCAATTTAAACACTATGTTCATAAGTAATTCTATCTCATTATTAAACATGTGTAAATCTTCACTTATTTTCAACGCGAAGTCATGAGTACTTCTCACAGCCTGAACTATGCCATCTAACCTCTGATTTTCCATTGACATGAAGGATGTAAACCTACTGCTTAATAAATTTATTCCTGCTACAGATACCTGTTGCCTTCTCTGAAGTTCATTGATATGATTTATAACTTTATTCAAATCATCATCAGTCACTACACCAAATAAGGAATGAGCTATATGACCCATAAATGGTAAAACTGCTGATCGCTTATTTTTCATATGAAAATCCATATTTGAGTGTTCTAACAAAGAAAACACCTTTTTGTTCATTCTTAGAATTTGCCTATTTGTAACATTATAAATCTTGAGAGATTCTAACCTTGCTTTTGAAACCATTCTACACAATTGAAGATTCTTCTTTTTACTTTGACATAGATCTTTCACATTATTCATTTGTACTAAATTGGGAAGTCTGATTTGAAATGAGTGCATCCAATAATTGTTGCTGACTTTAAAGTTCTCAATATGGTCAAATATGATACCGTAGTTGATTCTTTGGAACCCAGCGCATGTGGCTACTTTGGTCATTCCAATTAACATCAGGAATCCTATCATCCACTTCATCAGCCGAACATTCACATCTACAAAACATCAAGAGTAGCGAATGTTTTAACTAGATTCAATGTTACCGGTACCTTATCTTAGTCCAGCTAAGAAAAAAGGCTTTAAATTTTTTTATTAAATCTGGAAAAAACCGACACTCTCCATCATTAAGCAAATGCAAACTCAGCTAATAGAATAATTGGCCAGTTACGCCTTTTTTATTATTCTATTGTAAAATTAAGATACAATTAACCTCTTTCTTTTTCTTCCATGCATAGTCTTTTCTGCATGAAACTCTCTTATTAGAATGGAAGGTACCTTATCTGCAGTTATCCACTCAGATTTTTTAAGATATTTCCATTTTATACGATACCATTTCGTACCTCTATAATTGACACATTTGATGATTTTTTCAGCCTCATCAAATTTTTCCCTTCTACCTAGGGTTTGTTCATCAGCGACTTCCTGACTTCCATTTTCAACTGAACTTTCTCTATTTTCCTGATTTGACTTTTTTGTATGAATCTTCTCTTCATTTTTGTCATTCCTGTTACCAGTTTCCTCAGAAGACTGCCTTATAACAGGATCTATGTAGGGTTTCAACCTGTTAGCATGTACTGGTGACCTTAACTGCTTGTTATTGTCACATTCCCGTAGCACATACGTAGCCCTTCCTAAACATTTGGCTATGTAGTATGGTCCATTGTATTTTTCAGACAATTTGGGACTCAAACCTCTCTTAACTTGGTGATTTTTTAGCCATACCCTATCTGTTTCCTTGTATACCGGAAATTCAGCATTTTTATCATAATTTTTGCAATCCTTCTGTTGTGCCTTTCTTTTTAAAATTCTGGCTGCTTGCCTTCCTATTTCCAACTCATTTAACTTTTCTTTGATAAAATTTTGCAGAGATGGTGTTACTTCTCTTTCAGGTTTAACTATTCTGTCAAATGGAGTTTCCATTTCCACACCAAATAAAATATGAAAAGGTGAATAACCTGTAGCCATTGATGGTGTTGATCTATAAGCCATCATTACTGAAGGAAGTAGAGACGCCCAATCTTTCTGATTTTTAGCACAAATTGACCTTAGAGCCTGACTGATGAAACCATTCATTCTCTCACACACACTGTTACTTTGGGGATGGTATGCTGAAGTACACACTCTTTCTATTTGATAGATTTCACACAAAGCTTGAACTAACTTTGATCTGAAATTCGCACCTCTATCTGATACTAGACTTTTTGGCGCTCCATATCGAGTAAAAACTTGAGAGTATAAAGCCTCTGCTATTTCTGTAGCCTCTTGAGTTTTCAATGGAAACGCCTCTGGCCAACGAGAAAATGATTCTACTACTAACAACACATACTTATAACTTTCATCTGTCTCAGGCAGTGGCCCTAAAATATCCATATGCCACGTGTGGAAAACGTCATTGATAGGTAAAGGTTGTAATGGAGCTGGATGATGGTGATATTTTCTTTTTGACCTTTGACAAATTTCACAAGATTTTACATAACATTTGACATCCTTGTAAATAGTGGGCCAAAAATACTTCAGTCTTATTTTCTCTAAAGTTCTTTGAAAGCCTTGATGACATCCACCTACCTTTGAATCATGGTAGAATTTCAACACATCATTTCTCATTCCCTTAGGAATAACTATCTGCTCAATAATTCTACAGTCACCTACTTTTTTCCTCTTTTCACTCTGGTAATGATGACATAATACCTTTTGCTGATCTATGAAATAGTTATCCTTCAGATATTGATCCTTTTTGTTCAATGGAAACTCTGAAGACTCTAAAACCTTGAAAATCATCTTTAAATCTGTAGAACTCCTCTGTGCTTCAAGTAAATCTTCATTTTCAACTGATATTGAATATACAGTTGCATCGTCAACCCTTGATTCAAGACTCTTGTTTTCACTGACCTCGTTTTCCTTTTCATACAACTGCCTAGACAAACAATCTGTTGGATTCAACCGGCCTTTCTTGTAAACAATGTCAAAGTCTAAATCCTGCAATTGCAGCGACCATCTCTCTAATTTCTGATTTGTAGACTTCTTTGATTTGAGCCATTCCAATGGTTTATGATCTGTCACTACAGTAAAGTGATTTGTTTGCAAAAATTGTCTAAATTCTTTTATACCCTCAACCAGTGCAAGACATTCCTTTTCTGACGTGCAGTAATTCTTTTCTGAATTTCTTAAAACTCTTCCACCGTATGCAATTGCATGCTCTCTATTGTCATCACCAATCTGACTCAACATGTAACCAATCGCAAAATCTGACGCATCAGTAGTCAACTTGAAGGACTTATTCATATTTGGAAAAGCTAAAATTGGAGCTTTCACTAACTGGTCCTTTAACTCATTAAAGGCTTTATTTGTTTCCTCAGTCCACTCAAATTTTTCTGAATCTCTTGTTAATCTACATAGAGGAAATGCTATTTTAGCATAATCTCTAACAAATCTTCTGTAGTAATTGGCCATTCCAAGAAAACTTTTCATTTCTTTTTGATTTTTTGGTTTTTGAATTTTCTTCACTGCCTCAACTTTTGACATATCAACTTCTATACCATTTTTGGAAATAATATGTCCCAAAAATTTAATTCTTTCTGTGAAAAAATTACATTTGTTTGGTTTCAATGTCATGTTTGCCTCTCTCAATCTCTGAAATATTAACTCAAGATGTTCTAAGTGTTCCTCAAAAGTCTTACTAAAAACTAGTATGTCATCTATATATGTCAACGCACATTTCCAATTCAGATCTTTGAGAATTCTTGCCATAACAGACTGATATGTCGCACCGGCATTTCGAAGACCAAAAGCTAAACGTTTAAATTGAAAATGGCCATGATGAGTAACAAAAGCTGTTTTAGGTTGAGATTCTGGATCTAATGGAATTTGCCAATAACCACTAGCACAGTCCAATGAAGAAAAATACCTACTTCCACTTTCTCCTACAGTGTCAAAAATATCAGACAATCTTGGTAATGGAAAATGAATAGGCTGGGTAACACTGTTAAGTCTACGATAGTCTATAGCAAATCTTAATGTACCATCTTTCTTTTTTACTAAGACTACAGGACTTGCCCATGGACTACTAGATTCTTCTATGATTCCATACTTCAACATTTCATCCGTTTGTCTTTCTATCTCAGCTCTGTTAGCTGGTGTCTGCCTATAATGAGCTTGTCTTTGAGGTAGTGCATTTCCAGTTTCGATAACATGACCTGAAATTTTAACCTCTCCTAATTTTTCCAAAGACAATGCAAAAACATCTCTATTTTGTGCTAAGAACTTTGTCAAAACAATTCTCTGATTCTCCGTCACATCAGATGATGAAAGGTCAATTCCCATGTTCTTCACTACTTCATTAGCATAAACATTCTGAGATTGTTTATCCTTAACTACACTAGTATCATTTCCTAAGATATTCATATCAATGCTTGATTTGTTCTCTAAACTATAAATTTTCTCACGTTCCACTGCAGTTGCTTTGGCTAAAACCTTATTTTTTGGAATAACAATGGATCTCTCTGTTGGATTGTAAATTCTACATACTGTTGAACCCTTCTTTGGTTGTAAAACTGACTTTGCCAACATAAATTTGGTATTGGTAGGTTCTACTAACAAACAGCTATTCTTGATTCTGTTGATTCTTGCCACTTTGACTGGAACAATAGTTTCGGTTCTAGGTTTCAGTACTACCTTGCTAAATGTTCTAACTAAACCAATATATGGTGGTTTCTGCAAAACATGTTTAGTTTTGTTTCGTTGAAAATAAAGGGAATTTTCATTCAAGTTAATGATGGCCCCATTCGCTTTCAAAAAATCCAAACCTAAAATTATTCCTCTGGGTAAATTTTCAAAAACATGAAAAATATGAGAAAATTTTTGATTTCCAATTTCCACTTTCAATCTAGTTTGACCTAAGGTATAATATTTTTTACCCCCTACTCCAGAAATACTTTTGATTTTTGAATTTTGCAGAGATGTTTTAAATCCTGATTGTATTCTATCAAAAATGTTTTTAGATATGCAAGATATAGTTGCTCCTGTATCCACTAAAGATAATGTAGAAAATTTACCAGTAAAAACCTGAATTAAATTGTTGTTTTGGGGATCTTCAGAAAAAATTTCACTCATATCCACATGTCTCGAGACTAGAGAATTCGCATTGTGCCCGTACCCCTAATGTTTAACGGAACGGCAAACCACTGCAAAATGACCCATTTTTTGACATTTGAAACAAGTCTTATTTTTTGCTCTGCAATTGTTAGGAGGATGGTACTCACCACAATTATTGCACCTTGCTTCCCTTCTGCGCTGACCTGACCATTGCCTGTAACTTCTGCTTGGAGGTTTTGATGTTTGGCCCTCTTTCTGAAAATAGACTTGTCGAGAATTAGATTGGTCTATGCCTCTTGCAACATTAACCTCAGTATTTTGTTTTGGTGTGATTTGTAACATGTCAATCATTCTCTGTAAACTACTTTCCACTATTTTCTCAATGTTGTGCTCTAGTGCACTTACAGTAGCTGAGTTATTTTCCTTGACAGCACTTTCTGCTAAGACTGAAGATTCTATCAAGTCATTGATTGATCTTGGATTTTGCTGCATCACTATTGTTCTAATTCTACTATCTAAACCATTTATGATAGCCATTTTGAGATGTTCCTCGGGAAGATTTGTGTCTTTCCCTAGATTTTTCATTTTTGCAATATAGTCTTGAACATTTTCGCTATTTTGCTTCAAAGAAAATAAATGAATCATTTTGTTTCTGATAGATAGACTGTTTTCACCATATCTCTGTTTGAATTGTGTTACTAAAGAATCAAAATTATTTTTTACATTGTCTTCCAAAGACAGAAACCATTGTCTTGCTTTTCCAGTCATAAAAAATTGAAAAAGTGACACTTTCTGTTCATTTGAATATTTCATTAGTGTACAATATTGAATGTACTTCTCTATCCATTCCCTTCCATTTTCACAACTTTCTCCTTGAAATGGCAGTGGGCTTACATGTTGAGGAATTGTAATAACAACAGAATTGTTTACCTGTTGCTCTCTATTCGTTGACTGGCTAGCTGATGATGTNAGATGATGTTATATCTTTCTCTGGCTTAACTATCCTATCAAAAGGAGTCTCCATTTCCATTCCAAACAATATATGAAAAGGTGAATAACCAGTGGCAGTTGATGGTGTTGATCTGTATGCCATCATCACTGAAGGAAGTAAAGATGCCCAATCTTTTTGATTTTTCGCACAGATTGATCTCAAAGCTTGGCTAATGAAACTGTTCATTCTCTCACACACACTGTTACTTTGTGGATGATATGCAGACGTACACACTCTTTCTATCTGATAGATGTCACACAAAGCTTTAACCAACTTTGACCTAAAATTTGCACCTCTATCTGAAACTAAAACCTTTGGTGCCCCATATCGAGTAAAGACTTGAGAATACAATATTTCTGCAATTTCAGAAGCCTCTTGAGTTTTCAATGGAAATGCCTCTGGCCAACGAGAAAATGACTCTACCACTAACAAAATATATTTATATCTCTCATTTGTCTCTGGTAGTGGCCCTAAAATGTCCATATGCCATGTATGGAAAACATCATTGATAGGTAATGGTTGCAATGGAGCTGGATGATGTTGATATTTTCTTTTTGACCTTTGACAAACTTCACAGGATTTTACATAATGTTTGACATCCAATCTTCAGTTTCAAAAGGGTTTGACCTAAGGTGTTATATTTTTGACCTCCTACACCAGATATACTTTTGATTTTTGAACTTTGCATAGAACTTTTGAATTCTGAATCTATTCTTTCAAATGTCTTCTTGGATATACAGGATATACTTGCCCCTGTATCAACTAAGGATAAAACTGAATTTTTGCCAATAAAAACCTGAATTAAATTGTTGTTTTGGGGATCTTCAGAAAAAATTTCACTCATGTCCACATTTTGATCAGAGATTGAAGATTTCACATTGTGCCCGTACCCCTATTGTTTAACAGATCGGCAAACCACCGCAAAATGATCCATTTTCCTACAATTAAAACATTGTTTGTTTTTAGCTCTACATTTGTTTGGAGGATGGTACTCACCACAATAACTGCATCTTGCTTCTCTTCTGCGCCAGCTCTGCCATGGCCTAGAATTTCTGTTCGGAGGGTTATATGTTCTTCCTCCCGTCTGAAAGTAAACTTGTTGCGAATTAGATTTGTCTGTGCCATTTGCAACACTAACCTCTGCATTTTCACACTTCAAGTTTTGAAACATGTCACTCATTTTATGTAAACTATTCTCTACTACTTTCTCAATGCTGTGCTCAAGTGCACTTACAGTAGCTGAACTATTTTCCTTGACAGCATTTTCTGCTAAGACTGAAGATTTTATCAAGTCATTAATTGATCTTGGATTTTGCTGCACCACTATTATTTTAATGCTACTATCTAAACCATTTATGATAGCCATTTTGAGATGTTCTTCGGGAAGATTTGTGTCTTTCCCTAGATTTATCATTTTTGCAATGTAGTCTTGTACATTTTCACAATTTTGCTTCAAAGAAAATAAATGAACCATTTTGGCTCTGATAGATAGATTATTTTCACCATATCTCTGTTTGAAATGTGTTACTAAAGAATCAAAATTATTTTTCACATTGTCTTCCAAAGATAAAAACCATTGTCTTGCTTTTCCAGTCATAAAAAATTGAAAAAGTGACACTTTCTGTTCATTTGAATATTTCATTAGTGTACAATATTGAATGTACTTCTCTATCCATTCCCTTCCATTTTCACAACTTTCTCCTTGAAATGGCAGTGGGCTTACATGTTGAGGAATTGTAATAACAACAGAATTGTTTATCGGTTGCTCTCTATTCGTTGACTGGCTAGCTGATGATGTATGGGGAACTTCTCGACTTGCTGTTGTGGTTAGGAGATTGTCATAAGGTGGAAAATGTCTCGTAGCTGTTGTAACTTCTGGGGTCTGATGAACACTTGCCCGCATAGACGTTCCTTGATCACTTGGATGCCATGGAAACTGCTGGCTCTCTGTGCTCATTGCCTTTGGACGTACACTTGGAATCATGGTGTAGTTTTCCATCACTGCAGTTGGTTTGCTGATACCAGTAGCTTGCAGTGGAGAATGCTGTCTGCTTGGTGTTATAGTTACTGAACTCGTGTAAATTGGCGACATCATAGCATCTGGTATTAATTTTGCTGCCTTTGTGCTTTCTGGATTTTTATCATTTTCATTCTCTCCGACATCTTCATTGATAGTTCTCAATTTATCTTTTATGATGTCTCTTTCCATTTTTCTGGCAGCTGATGTATAACTTCGTGTTTCTTTAGGAGAATATTTTTTCATTGTGAAAGTCTGGGATCTTCCTTTTAAACAATGTTATTAAAAGTTTGGTACCTCCACCAATTTATCAATGCGCGATGTCGGAGTAGTTATAAGAGACAACTCAAATACCGTCCAGTTCCAAAATCAGAATAGTTGCTTTATTGAATTTCACTTAGATTTTTATTACAGATTACTAGTCAAAATAACATTGTTTCATGTTTATTTCTTTGACTTTCCACTGAGAAACTCTGGAAGATAACTTTCACACACACCTAATGCATGCCAGCACATCTTCAATTTTTGACTTCATTCAAGTATGTGTGAATAGAATACTTCCACAGTCCCTCAGCTTTACACCTAAATAACCTTATCATAGAAATATTCCAAGAGTTATATGCTTCATTCTTAAAACATCAAAAATTGTAGACTATAGTTATGATCCACTCCACAAGAAATCCAGTGTGAATTTTGACCGATATAGAAAGATATTGCTAGATCTAGTTATAAATAAAACAATATTTTTTTTAATTGGATAAATATTTACAATGAAGTTCTGGCATATGGCCAGGTTGTACTTTTTAAAGCCTGAGAGGGTTTTGATAAAAAAAAAATCATTCAACACCGGTTTATTCATTATATTAAGATCTGCACTTCTGCCTTGTTCTCTTATTTTACTGCTCAATATTTATTTCTATGTACTAGTACTATTTTTGTCTCTTACATATTAAACTATTTAAAATAAGACCCTTCCAATTGTAATTAAAAAATATATATATATCCCTAATCTATTTAAAATTTACATTTCTCTTTTTAAAAGTCCAAAATTTTGAAATCTATGTGATAAACAAAACTAAGTAAACATTTCAAACTCCTGTCCT
The DNA here is from genome assembly GCF_001039355.2 of Lingula anatina. Next base: position 293,122 of record NW_019776113.1, on the reverse strand, counting down.
TAAAACACTGTCCCTGGGAAATGTTCATTCAGCCTCATGAATATACACAGAACTTTTTGAAAGTTTTTTTGAAACTTTTTGCCTTTTAAATTAAAGCAGTTAACAAGGCTCCAATAAACTCTTTGGCCAACTTGATATGTCTATTCTGAGGGCAGGAGAAGCACCTGCCCCAGCAAGTTATGAATATTACTTTTTGCCAAAACTGACATACAATTAAGATCATCCCCAGCTGAAAATTCTTGAATATAATTTGTAATTAAATACATATCAAAGTGCATTAAAAATGAAAAAAAAAAAAAAAAATCAGTATACAAGTATGTTTCAATTTTTTTTATTTCCTTAGAATCTTCAATGGCCAGGTCATTTACCTGGATATGACAATCAGAAAACGAAATCCATTTTCAAGTTCAAAATTGGGCTGTTTTCCCAGAGTGTCACCCTGCCACTCAGTGGTTGATAGATTCCTTGCCTAAATTATCATCAAAACTTGGCCCATATAAAACTGCTGTCAAAATTTTGTTAACTTAAGCATAATATTCCCCAAACTTGACCTCCAGTTAGATTCAATTCTTTTGAGAGCACTGTATCCTCTCTCCACCTGAGAAGTGGACAAGCTGAACAAGGCAATTTCAATTAGCATTATTGTATGTATTCTAATATTTGTCTGGTCTCCTAGCCTTGAAACAAATCAGTACACATCTTTACTTTTATTCACTATAAACATGCCACCTATGCAGGCCACTCTCAATGGAAGTCTTCTGGGTCAAAGCCCATCCTGTATAATACTTGAAGAAAATAATGTTCCAGAACTTGTCTGCTATGAGAAAGGTTTCTAGGGTAAAAAATATCCAAGACTCTACAAAACACCATCTATTGTTCAGTCACACCTGCATCAACAGCACCATCAAACAAAATCGTATGGAAAATAATTTTCCCTGGTCTTGACCAGAACACCTCTTCCCTTATTGTCAGCTGATATGAAATTCAGGAATCTGTTAAAAATAAATATAATAAAATGATAAAATCATACATGTAGAAACAAGAAATTTATACAAAGCAGATAAAAACTGAACTTTAATGAAAAATCCATAGATTAAAAAAAAAAAAAAAAACTCACCTCATTGTCAGTCTCACACCAGTTGTTTATCAAAGTAATTTCTTACCATACTATATAGTAATAATAATTCCTTGGTCCTACTACTAGTAATAGGCCAGTTATAAAAAATACAGAAGTATTGGCTTTATATATATATATATAAACTTAATTACCTTCTTGTCTAACTGGTATCTTTTCATCATTTCATGCCATCTAGTCCATTCTCATGCTATAGCTTAGGCAGGGATAGGTATGCTGTCAACATTTCACTAAAACTGAAAAAGCACAATGCATAGGTCATAAAGTGTGGCTGTGCCTTGACAAACTATTTTTTAAAAACTTGTTTAATTTGAAGACTTTTGTTTTAATACCAACAATTTCAGATAAATTGAAAAAAATTGTTAAAAAATCACAATATTTGAACTTATAATGTAAAACAACTTTGGAACCTGCCCAAGAAAGACATTTAGTACACCTGTAATGCTGATTGCGCAATGTGCTAGTTAACAGGTGTGTATAGACACACACCCCCTATTTTGGAAAAGGTCTAGATTCCAACTCCATAAGGAAATACAACGGATAAAGGTACAATGTACGCAAGTACACATTTTATGTAAACAGAGTACAACTGTAACTTTGCAACAAAATGTAACATTGACTAGTACTGAAGTTGAACCGAACGTCAACAAGTGCATCTGAACTATGCGAAGGGAGGTTACTCCAAAATCATTTCTATACATTTCGGCGCTTATGTGAAACATAGTGAATTAAAAAAAAAAAAGACTCACCTTTTAGTTGGCAAACCCAAAGCTATGTAACTTGAAAGGCAGATTTTTCCTTTCTAAAACCATATACACTGTATGTTATGGCAACATGGTTGATCTCCAGCACCGATGTCAATTTTTCACGTATTATTTTCCATAACAACTCTCACTATGACAGTGACACATTGTATACTATAAATATAGACTTGAAAAGCTGAACATTAATTTTTTTCAACCGAAATGCAAGATTTACCGAGAAAAACGCTCTCCAGTCACTTGCTCTGTGCAACGTGACAGTCCCAGTTTCGACTGACATACATAGTTCGCACTAAAGATAAGATAAGATAAGATAAGATAAGATAAGATAAGAGTTTATTTAGCCAATTATAAAAATCGGAAATCATTTTCCATTGGAGCAATATACAGAGTAAAATAATAAAATAATACAATAAATAAATTAATTAAGAATTTAGCTTTGAGATCAAATTAAAATGCGTCACTGCACTTGGATAAAAGCTGTTTAAAAAGCGTTTACTGCCTTTAAAAGTTAAAAGTCTACTGTTGCTTGGTAAAAAAGTAAAAAGAGAGGATGCAGGATGGAAAGCGTCTTTCATGGTGTTGACAATTCTTTTCTCCATCCTGTCCTTAAAAATATCATCCAGCTTGGGGAGATCTTGCCCGATAATCCTGCTTGCAGTTTTTACAACGTTTGCTAATTTCTTCCTTTCCTCCCCAGCTGTTCCGCTATACCATATTATAATTCCGTACGCTAGAATGCTTTCAATTACACACCTATAAAAATTGACTAAAATAGGCACACTATCAGTAAAAGTTCTCAATGATCTTAAAAAATACAGTCTTTGCCGTGCCTTCTTTACACTCTTTACGGTGTTATCTTTCCAATTCAATTTACTGTTAAGGTGTATACCAAGTAGTTTAAATTCCTCTACCCTACTAACTTCATCATTGCCAATGGTGAGTGGTACCTTTACATTCTGATTCCTTCTAAAATCCACTATCATTTCTTTGGTTTTAGCTACGTTCAAGATAAGATCATTACTCTCGCACCAGCTTAACAACGACTCAACAGATTCTCTATATGTACTCTCGTCATTATCAGTGACTAGCCCCACCAGCGTAGTATCGTCCGCAAATTTCATGAGAAAAGTCCCATCGCTTACACTAGTGCAATCGTAAGTAAAAAGGGAGTAAAGACAAGGTGAAAGGACGCATCCCTGTGGTGCACCGGTATTTAAGACTGTTATTTTTGAGCTAAATGAGCCGACTTTAACAGATTGTCTTCTATCT
>NW_019776113.1:278761-289493 GCF_001039355.2 Lingula anatina | reverse complement strand
CGCACCACCCCAGACACTGACATGCCGTACAATCTGCAGCAGCCTCCACGACCAATGAAGTTTCTTCCCATCTATTCCTACGGCAGCCTGCAGGATGCCAATATTCCTTTCCCAAGAACTTCTGGTGCTAGATTCTGTGGAACTGGTGAGTAATTTACTTACAGTATGCTTTGATTCATGATATTCAAGATCAGCCAGTGTTAAAAAATTTCACTTTTGCTTCTCTGATAATGAAAACTGTTAAATATAGATTATAAAAGATTCTCAAGATTTAGAAGAAAAATCATTTGCAAAAATTATTCATTCCATTCCATTCCATTCTCAGTTCATAGGGTTTAGTTTGGTGGACTTTGGTGAACTCTAGTGAATTTGATATTTTGGAGTCGTAAAATTGTTAGAAATGAATTTTTTTATCATGTCTCTATCTCAGATCACCTAGTCTGCTTTGTCCGCCCCTCTCACATGCACCGACAGAGGACCAGTGAAATAACCCCCAGGTGAGTGGGTGGGTGAAGGTAAACCTTTAGTATGAGCACAAAATTTTCATAGAAGTCTTTATTTTCTTCATATTTTATCATTTTTAAGCACAGATAATAATGTATTTTTACATTCTGTCATCACCTCCATATGCTTCTTTACAATTTCTACTACTCTGGTAGAATTTTCTGTCATGTATTTCATGTCAATATTTTACTAAATAAATCCCCGTTTTAGGGTTATAAAAGATATGAAATGAATCTATTTCTTCATTCAGAGCCCTGTCTGCCCTGTCTGCGTACGCCCTGCCCACACAGACAGTGAGGACACCTCAGAGCAACCCATCATTTAACATGATGTTTGGTCTGGCCAGGTCTCCCCCCACAGACAACAGTGTGTCCATCAGTAGTTATTATACCAATAAAGACCACAGGGTAAGTGATGTAGACTGCAGGGTGGGTGATATCGACCACAGGGTGAGTGATATAGACTTTTTGAGTGAGCGAGTGAGTGATATAGACTTCAGGGTGAGTGATATAGACTTTAGAGTGATCGAGTGATGTAGACTGCAGGCCTAAGGTAAGCGATATAGACTACATGGTCATTTATAAAGACTGTAGGGTGAGTAATAAGGACTTTGAGGTAATTATTAATCAACAGGTAGTTGATTGTATTAATAAATTAATAAAACCAATCAATTCAGGATAAAAATATAAATAATTGAATATATTATAAGTTTTAAGATATTGGTCTGTTTGTAAATAAAGACCTGGCTGAAATTAACAATAACTGTTGTGTCTTCATTTTTAAACCAGAGATCTAATATTTGTATTTGTCATTACAGAAGAAGCGTGCCCGCAGTAAGTCCCGCCTCACGGAGCAGGGGGACAGCAAGCGTGACCAGAATTCTAATATTGTTATTTGTCATTACAGAAGAAGCGTGCCCGCAGTAAATCACGCCTCACAGAGCAGGGGGACAGCAAGCGTGACCAGAAGGCCAGGGTACCAGGATCACCTCAGAAGAAACAAAAAGATAAAAGCTCAGAGCCTGTGATGATCTATAACATCTCTTCTCTCTTGCCTATCCACAGACAGCTGGCTGAGAATTATGTGTAAGTGGTTTCTCTTACAAAGGTCCAGGTGACTCATTTGATGTCAGGTAGTAGCACTGAAAGACAAGTTTGTTTTGTGCAGATACATAGAATGAATACCTTTGCTTGAGGACTGCTTCATCCATCATATCTGCTGATTTGATCATCCAGAATCTGGTGGCATGATGTGATAATTACTGGGACCTGTGTACTGCTTTATGGATCAGTACAAAATAATAATTTCTTTCATTATTTTGCTTTTCCCACATTTTTTAGTTTATGAAGCAATAAATATGGTAAATCTGTCAGTTCTTCTGGCAAAGGTCAACAAAACTCCTCCAGGACAGGTGTGACCAAGATCAGAACTCTCTCACTGACTGGCAACAGATATGATTGATGTTAAAGAACAAGCAGTTCTCGATTTAAGTCTCTAACCCTGATGTGTATTGTCATGTTCTAGGTTAGACACAGAAGACATATGTAATATGTGCAATAAAAATGCTGCTGCAGCTGCTGCGGTGGGAAGGAGAGACCTTGTGCAGGTAAATATAATTTCTGATAAATACATTTAGATCCTAAAAAGTGTGGAAGTCCTAAAAAGTGTGGAAGATCTAATTAATTTCAGTCTTTTTGTTTTTTTTAAAAGAAATTGTATTTTTTTATTAACAGACAAGAAATATTTATTCTTGTATTTGTTTGCTTTGGAGAAAGATACTGTTGTTTAAAGATATTTCTATGTCATTTGTAATTATAAACAATTATTTTAGAAAAAGTGTGATTCAGTTACATTTTAAGCACTATTTATTTATTTATTTATTTATTAATTTATTTATTTATTTCAGATGTGGCAGCTGGTCTCCCTGGTCTCTAGTTCCAGTTTGGTTCCCAACCAGAACCCAGATTCTGAGCCCCCCTGGGCAGTCAGTCCATTTGGGGGTCAGCTCATAGACTCTTTGTAAGTGACCAGTGTCTGGCTGGCAGGACTTCTGTCCATGTTCTTAAAGAATTGTATTTTTGTAGATTATTCACAGATGAACAAATTCAAACTGATCTTGCAAACTTCTAACATCTTAGATTTTCAGTGTTGTTATTCCGAAGGAAACGCCTGTTTGATGTGTGAGAGAGAGCAGTGTGTGTATGCGCGCGCACAAACTAGTTTTATTTTGTATTTCTTCTACACCATTGAAGAACTGTGCTTTTTGTTGTCTTTTTTAAATATCTTGGTAATTATGTTTCAAGGACTTGTTTTTTAGGTTAAGTCTACTGAATATTTTTTAATGGATTTTAGACTTAAACGTATTATTATTATTATTATCTCCTGTCTCCAGGATAGACCACTACAGCTCGCTGTGTGATGTGCAGACCCTGGCCATGTTGTGCTGTGCATTTGGCCCCAAGGAGGACGCTCAGCAAGTTGTCAATCTAGCCTCAGCACTGAATAGAATACAGAGGTCCACCTCAGACATTTCTTGTGCCAATGTAAGTGAAGAAATATTGTTTTATCTTGTTTATGGTACAGCAATAATATTTGTTACAATATGCGTACAGTATTACAAAATCGTTATAATTGAGCCTTGTTTCTCAGTTCTCTTATTAAAAATTCTTGTTTGTATTTAAAATTGAATTTTTAAAAGTCATCACTATACTTTTTAGATTATGATTATATACAATGTTGTTCGCTGTATATAGATATATTTCACTAAATATTTAATTTTAGTTTAGTTTAACAAGTTATTCATAAAAACATTTATTTATAAAAAGAAAAGACTGATTTATAAGACCTAAAAAGATATACCTTATATGGTATCAAATATCTTTAACTTGCTTTTTGACACACCCACAGTGAATATATTTATATACCAAACTGCCATTAGTGTTTTATGTGATCATATATTTTATGAAAAATCCATTATTGGGTTACGTATGTTTGGGCCGCTTGTGTTTGAAGTCATATTTCCCATTAAACCTACACTCTCTCTCAACCCAGTGATAAAGGACTTCCTTAACCCATCTCAATAAAATTTTTCCTGGGTAAATTACTTTCATTACTTTTGAGAAACTGTTGGTTCTAATCAGATCATGCATATTTTGACAATAGATATTAAGAATGAATTGTTTCTAAAGATACTTGTTTTTTACCTATAAATCAGTTTATCCCTATTTAGAAACAATTTATTCTTTAAGCATCAATACACAAGATTTCTTTTATTTTTTTTTTCTTTTTTGAGGGGGGTGGGGGAGAGGGATAACTCAAAGATAGTTGCATGTTTCTCTTGCAATTATGCAGAGTAATGATACTTCAGGTTTAAAACTTTATTAAAGGTTGATGATGTTATTGAAGTGGTTGATGAAGAAGATATAATGTTTGTAAGCATTTCAGAATTTTATATGCACTTTGCTTTCATAAAATCTCAGTTAGTTTGTGCACAGTACTATGATATTGTTCTTCCAAATTTCTTGTTAATGCAGATTCTTTGCTAACACGTTTTTATGATTTTTTACAGTGGTCTTCACAAATTGTCATTTAAAAAATATATAAATCACAAGATGTGAAAGACACATGCACTGCTAAAAAGTGAATTGTTTTCAAAGGAACCAAATATTTTATGTGGGAGACATGATGTTTTGGCTCTTAATCATATATCTCACTTAAAGGGATAATAACTCTTCGCATGAGATCTATATTTCACAAATAAAACATTTTGAATAACTCATACAAATATAATATATTCTGTTTTACCACAAAAAGGGCAGTTATAGCTATTATTCTGATATATGAGCTTGTCTTCAGACCACGTGACCTCCATTGATGTCTATACTCTGTTATAATCTCTTAAGAGATTTTAACAAAAAAACCAAACTTTACAGAAAAAAAAAAAAAAACAGGGACTAACTTCGAATGTAAAAATGGATTCAATAACCATTGGTAAGTATGGGAAAATTGTTGTTTACTCCAGGAAAATTCATTTTTTGGCCAAAACGAAGAGTTATTATCCCTTAAATGTCTCTTGAGAAATAATTTACTTTTGCCACCTTTAAACAAGAAAATGAATAACCTGTTTTACCAAAAAGGTTTTCAAAAAAATAACGTGGCTATATATTTGCGTTGATATGTTAGTATTTCCTGCTAAATCGGTGTAAAAATCAATCACAATCTGATTGCATGGGAAATTTTCTTCATCTTTTGGCCTAATCCACCTTTGAAAAAATAAAGATCTAAGTAGGATTGTTATTTCAAAGATAAGGATAAAATGATAATCATTTGTGATTTACTCAAACCTGTGAAAAACTTGCTTTGCTTCCTTGGCCACTATCGCTTGCACTGGTTTCCCTACTGGACAAATCATTTTATACTTTTTTGGCACCTTTCCTTCAAAAATTTGATAGAAATGAAATATTTTGAAATTTGTCCAAAATGAAAATTTTGCTCTAAAGAGTAAGCTGAGAGTGACATATATATGATCTCACAGTTTAGAAGATACCTTAACTTCTCCTGTCTCAATTCTATACCCCATGCTTGTTAGTGGTGCCCACTTTTGGCCAGAAAGTCATTTACACAAGTCACCATTTAGACTACTACATATTTGATTCTGCTTGTTGGAATGTTTATTGTATTAGATCCTGTTGTGATGGGACAAGCAAGTGAACAAGCAATCAACTCTGACAAATTGCAATCAGTTACCCACAATCAAGGTTAGCTTGCTGGTCAGCAGGTGCTTTAGAATTATACTTTGGTTATTAAGGCTTTGTTCACATGCAATGTCTATTTTCTAAATTCTATTTTCTATTCGCGGTATGTCTTATGATCATGGTCTGTGACCTGAATATCCCGCGGCGTAATTACTGGCAGCGCGAGCCATTTACTATAAGTTACTATACTCTGAAGTGCCGAATAAGAGTGCCTACCGGAATAACAGTGCCCCCCGGAAAACTTTCCAAAATTAATAACAGTGCCTAGCGGAATAACTGTGCCCCCTGGAAAATTTCCCGATATTTAATAACAGTGCCTAGCGGAATAACTGTGCCCCCCGGAAAATTTTATCAATGGCAATTTTAAATTATATTCCAATCTGGAAAAATTATGTTTTGACTATTAAATCTAAAAAAAACACAATATCTAGACAAATTTACCTTTGATTTTATACACATAGTTTAACATATTTTAACTATTTAGAGTAATCTCTATCACCAAGCTCCCCCGGAAAATTTTTTCAATCGAGGTGCAATTTGGTGCATTTTAGGGTATTTACGTAATTTTTTTACATCTTATGTATCACTAAATTGTCTTGTTTTAGATGTTTTGAGGAATTAATTAANTTTTTGTCGCAAAAAGGTACCCTATAATCCATTCAAAAAGAAATCGTCCATTTTTGATGCTTGTCTGACACTCCTTTCTTCGTTATTTATATTCCCGCCAGGTGTGACGGCATGTCCATCAGTTCAACAATTCTTCAATTTATACCGAGTTCTGGGTAAATGTAGGTATGTTGTTTGCTATTACCTTACCAACAACATTACCGGAAAGATAAAACGATAATACAAGTTCTAGTTATGGCACTTGTGCACATAATGTCATTTTTTTCTCAGTAATCAGGAAGGTGGACCATGTGTGCCAGGTTTTCGATCAAAACAACCCTAAAATTAGCCGTTGCTAACATGCACTGGGAGAGTAACTTTGTCTGCCTTAAAACAATAAACCTCTGATGGATATGTATCTATTTAAAGCATTAGCGTGTTAGTTTGCTTAATTACCCAATACCTGTTCAGGTATTCTGGGAAATGCACCTACGTAACCCAGAAATGTGAAACGCTTCAAGGACTGGTAGGAGTCGTAGTGTGCCTAGCCCAAATTGGTGCTTCGCTTTTTAAATGAAGATATTACGCCTACATTAATGAACTACCTGCAGTACCGGTCCCAGTAAACGTCATCTAAACCTCTAAGGAGGCGCTCGATCTAGTTTTTTCTAGCTTTCTCATTGCAGATTGAACGAAATATTTCCATATTAACGAAGACAAACTGGCTTCACGAAGACTGGAAGCTACAGAAAACATAATGCTATTTCAACAATTGTTCAAACACGTACCTCACATCAACATGCACAGAGATTTACACTTGGTACTCTATTGAAAACACAAAACCTCAGGTTCTTTAAGTAATTTGAGCACGTTCAGTTTCTGACCTTAATGCAATTAATGTTAAGAAGAACATATCATTAGTACTTTCTTCGCAGTTTTTTAAACCCAAGGCCCTTTTCGGTTGTTAATCGCCTGTCATATCGTATGTAAACAGCTTCCAGTGGTAGTAGCCATGCAACACGACCATTTCTATTATTATGGGCCATTCGTAGCCGGGATTTAATGTGCAACATTTTAATGAAATCCTTGCCAACATTTTCAACTATGCCCTTATTGATATAAATCACGCCTTGTAATTCACATACAGTCGTCCAATTTTGTTGGCTTTAATTAAGCAAGGGCTGAGCGACCAAGGGCTGAATCATCGACGTGCTATATCGTTGATAGGAGTTCATACATTGGTTTGGGGACGGGTAGAATATTTCGAGGGGAACGGACAAGAGTTCTTTTATAAAAACTGACAGTTTAGCTTTCAGGAAATTTGTTTGTTTTGCTTCGACCTGAAATTGCAGTAAAGCAAGTGAGAAAGAGAGTAAATGAGTAAATGAGTAACAAAGACCACGCACGGATCCAGTGTGTGCGTTGTGACTGATAAGCCGCCACTATGAGGATCGGTGATAGCTGCGCCAACTGCCAATTAAACCCTTCAACCCGCTCTACGCCGTAAAATTATTGGTTCCTCGGGAATTCTGTTGGAAGAACAAGGAAGAAACGAAACCAAAAATCCAGACCATTACTGTTGAGTGATAATATTACGTGGCTATATTTCTCCTTGCGGGTTTTTGCATGTCCTGTCTTACCGGTTGAGTAATATAATAAAGCACCTGGTGATACTGAGTGACACCATGCATAATGCATGTAAAAACTGATTATCTTTATCAGAACATGTCGTCTCAAAGTTAAAACTTTGTGAAGAACAATATCCAGTATGGGAAACAAAGTCATACAATAATGTAAACAGTGCTTTGTAGAAACAGCCAGCTATAAAGAAACCTTTCCATTTTGCCGGTTTCCCCCTCTATTTCTCAAAACTTACATAAAACATGACGGGCCACTGGTGCAATTGGCCATTTTTTATCTTTATTATAACACGGGTTCGTGTGTTGGTCATTAAGTTATTAAAGAAATCACAAATCATTGCGAGTATACAAACAGAAAAGAAAGTAAACCCACGTAACAGAAAAAAAAAACAACCTCAGCCAGATATAAATTTTCTTCTAAATTTTTCTTCAGTGGAGAGGGCGCTTTGAACATGGCATTATAATTTGGTCGCACGTCTAAAAAGTAACAGTGATCACAGAACGTTGACATGGAAAACTCAGAAAATAAAGTGAATTAAATCTAATAAGACGTAAAAGACGAGCAAATGTCATCTTTACTAGTAGCATGGGTTCAACGCAATCTGTATTGTATCTAAAGGTCTCTCCTGTACTCCTGAGAGTATACTAACATTCGGATTAGGAGGACAGCACATTCTCCGCGATAACATTGTGATAAAACTAAAGAGGAGTTCAATAAATTAATCAATTATTAAGTGAAATATAAGGCCACTTTATCAAGCTCCGTGTCCTCGGAGAGAGATATCACATCGTTCGGTCAAAAGACATGAAGTCTTCTATATTTACATATTAGTGATGAAAGCGTGCGCGATGGAAACTCCAGTTTTGTCCCGATTCAGGTTGCTTTCTTGAGAATGTCGCATAGAGTCATTCAAGACAATCAAGGTGCCAGTAGGCTAACAAGTTTTCATAAAAAAGGACAAAACCTACATAACCGCGCGTGCCTAGCAGTTTTAGCTCGCTCTTGATTAATACCTAACAACTGTTATTGTTCTACGGCACACATACATGTAACGAATAACGTTACGTCTGTTCTTACCTACTCTCTGGGTTTCCCTCACCATCGTTATTCAGAATGTTTTCCTGCTAAAAATAACCATGTTTAAGAACACAACCGTTGTGTCTAACGGCCGTCTGATGACGACTAATGGAGGTTTTAAGTCGCTCGCCTGTTTAATATGGTCCCGGGTGTGAATGCAGCTTTATACCTGCCATGTCCAAAATTTAGCAAACATCAGCGACCGATAGCTGATAGGACACTTCATTTTCTCTCTAGCATTCTGCTATGCTAATACTTTCCAATGGAATTTATTGGTGTACTAGGTGGGCCGTACTACAAGCCTCCTTTCCATTCCTAAAAATTCTATTCAAACAAATCGGCAAAAAGAAAAAGAAAAAGAAAAAAATTAATACCGGTTCCTTACGTGAAAAACGTAAATATTCACAACGTATTTACAACAGTACACACCTCAACATCTTCGGTTCGTTTTTGAAGGTGTTTTCAGGAAATATGCCATGAACATGAACACCTCTCGCTAACCGCTTGCATTACCTCACACGTATCCACACTAGATGAACAAGAAGCGTGCAGCCAACAATAAAAGATCAGCGTATTGGGTAACAGAATGTTTCACATCAATCGCCGATGCTTCTCTGACAACGGCATCACACTCATCGTGTGACAATGTGAACGAGTGTCTCGACTATTCTCATAGCTTAGAAGTCACTCTCATGGGTACACAGGTCATTAAGCCTCGGTTCATATGTATGAGTTAGCTAACTGCAAGCGCAGCAAGGTCCCGGGCCCATGTTACGAAACCTAGAGTTCAAGACCTTCTTTCGGGATGGTTTTAGTTTGGCCAGGGCGTATTAGTATCGACGATGAGCGGCAAGTCTATTACATGCTCGGGTCGCTACGATGTCGCCCGATTAGAAACCACACACACCAAAAACACTCTAAAAAAATTGACAAATAAACAGACGTTCCTCGATTATCATTACACTAATTTCTAGACAAAATGTAACCGCTTCCCTGATAAGGCGCGAAAGAATATATTGACTTAATCTAAAAAACAATCTATTAGTGTTTAATATAATAAACTTCAATTTCCCGATTCTCCTGTGATCACTCGGGGATATTAGGCACAATAATCAAGCGCATATTAAACGCCAGATAAAAACAGCGCAATCATTTTAATGCCTAGTTGGATGTATTCTAGAGTTCACAATGAAAAATGTACTGCTTTCAATGTTTTCATTAACACAATCCACTCACAGCTTAAACACATGTGCAAAAACATTAAAATCCCACTTACCAAGTCGTGTCTCGAACAACCGAAGAGATGTCTCGTCCACGGTGTAAATTCCAAACAAACTTCAAGTCTGCAGTGTTCTTGTCTTTCTTTGCTGGAGGTAGTAGTTGTTAAAACAGGTGTTTATGGCTGTGGACCGCAAAATGATTCTGACACGAGTTAATTTACTCCTTTCAGTGGATAACAACTTTTCTGAATACCTCTTTCAAACAGTTCCCCGTTCCCGACTAGTCTGACTCGGTATTTTCATGCTGTAAATCGTATCCTAATAACTGCTATTCTCTCCACTGTTCTTGGTTCGTTTACACGGTACAAACGATAAAGAACACTGAAGTGCCTTAATATCTACTTTAACACTAAGCTTCCGCCTCTAACGTTCTTCAAGCACTGCCGTGCTTTAATTTCTTCTGATGCTATGCACTTACCTAGCTGTGCGGGCGGCGGTACGGCCGCTTAGAACACCTTAATAATAATGATTTCTTCTCGTCCGTGCTTATTTCCGTTCATTAAACAGGCTATTAAAAGGTGCAACTCTCCTATGACCAGTCCCATGAACGATATGCTCTGAGGACGACGCATTAACTTAATGATAATGACAAGAATGTTAGATATAGCAATGATACGCTTGGTTGAACTTGTCACACGTGAGAAACGCGGGTGATTTTATTATAGGCAATTCCAATGCATCACATCGCCCATTTAGCGTGTACTCGGTGCGCTATTGCGTGGGCCACCTGTTTTCTCCAGGGAAGGAGGCCCCGAGCGCTATCAACGTGGAGATCTTGAAATCTTTTCCTCGGATGAATCCGTTATCACGAACTAGAGGTGAATTTTAATGCATGTCTTTACCATTGTCAGACTCGCCCCTATATGATTT
>NW_019776113.1:173417-274284 GCF_001039355.2 Lingula anatina | reverse complement strand
TGCTCTCTCTCCTTCAAATGGTTTACAAGTTTTAATTGGTCGGTTGGGCAATGCATTTTGGAGGTCATTTTGATCACATAGGTATTGAGAGAAATGTCTGTAGGGCACTTTTTTGTAATGCTATCAATTTCAAAAGAGCACATCATCAAGAAGTTTGGTAAAAGGTTCCCTATACTAATACAATCCTTATGGTATCAAAGGACACACAGAATTTTTAAAAAATCAAAAGCAAAACATAGTAGCATATAACACTAAATTAATACCACAAGTTTGCTATTACCAGCTCCTAAATTAATAACACCTTTGGCTCTAAAACTTGTGGTTTAGTAAGTCATCAGACTTTCATGAGGACAAAATGATTTCTAAAAAATCACCCAGCACTGGCTAATGTTAGGGACTTCCTTAGATCAAAGGTATCATAGCAACAATCCAGTCCTTGTCACGGCTTTCCAATCAGTGCACTGTTACTTAATACAAATGGTTTGTTTTCGTGACTTAAAGTGGTTTTGTCAGGTCGATGACCACTCTGATGACCACCTGTGTGTTTAATGGAACACTGACCACTATCTTATTTGAAAAAAAAGGAATACAGATAATTTACATGTATCTGTCTTGTTCTAATAATGATATGTCCAAAGATCATTCAGTCAAAAGATGTATTTACAATGTGGCAATGATGTTGGTTGCACATAATCACACAAAGTTCGCAGTCTGTGGTCATGTAATTACTCTATCACTGATTGCAATCAATTTCTCTGCCACCTGTGCAAAAAGTACATGCTCATTGTCATTTGCTTCTAAAATCCCTGACCTGCTGATCCCCAAAATTTAACATAATTGACCTATGCCACTCAAAAACAATGTAGAAATAACATAAAGAAACCTGTAAGACATCATTAAGGGGATGAGCTAACATACAGAAAATGATGGGGGGGGGGGGAGGAAGGATCGAGAGACAAGGAAATAATGTTCAGTTTCTCTTTCGATTTACAGTGACAATTCTATGACAGCTGCTGCATCAAACAAATCTTTGTTTCCACTATTACTTTGCAGGAAAACCTCTCCAGGAACTTATCAACATATCATTTATATAAATTCGATGACTAGATGACTTAAAGGAATTATTAAAGGACTTGATGAACAAACACTTTCAATTCTTCTTTATTTAGTCTATTGAGCATAACTGGATTTTAGTTCTTAATTGAATATAAATATCTTTTACCATCGTTATATTAAAGACAACAAAAAACCTATTTTACAACATCAAATATGTCTAGAGGTCAGCTTAGTATGAAAAAAAAAGATCTACCTCTAATCATGCACAAAACTTTATTGTAAATACAGACAGACAGACAGACAGACAGACAGACAGACGGACAAACAGACAGATGAACAAACAAGTGTCAAACAGGTGAATAAGCAGACTGACAGATAAATTGAAAGATAATATTATATGTCTTCAGCTAGACATAGGCAGACATTCATACTGGTACATTCATACAAGCAGATGACAAAATGCCTACCCTTACTAGTCTAGATATGTGCATATACCAGCATCTGCCATGTACTGCATCATTAAATCACACCAACAAGACAGACGTATATTTTTACATTGTATCCAGCTGACAGACAGACAGACAGACAGTATAAAAACCTACCTTCCACAGACATACAAGAATCAGCAATACACCGAGCATTTGCCACAGGATTCAGATAGCCTCAATATTTATGTTTTATCAAATGTATTGTTTAATGTATTATCTTCCAATTAATCATTCAACAATGCCTGCATACTGTTCATATATTTGTATATATATATATATATATATATACAGTGCACACACTAGCAGTCACATCAGGGATCAGAGGGATCACGATTCCTTGCAGTGATCTCCATATTTGATAAGAATTTTGATAACAGAGATGTCCACATGCACAGTTTTCACTTATAGCACAATACACATGCATACAGCATAAAATCCCATCAACTAATTCAAAATGTTCATAAGTTGTAATTAAATGGCAGATCCAAGGGCGTGTTGGGGGGGGGGGGGGGAGGGGTGGTGTCATGTGCCACCCCTTTAGCAAAGGTAACCCTCCTTCTCCATCCCCTAAACAATATAATGAGTGAAACCAGACAAAACTTTGAAATTTTCCATTTTTGTGTCCTATTTATGGAAAATTTTTCATTGCCTAACATTATGGCCAAGTGAAGTGAGGGCAAAAACCCTTCCTTGTGCAACCTCCCCACCAAGAGTATATCTTACATTTCCCAATGAAACTATCTATGTAGATCAATCTAACTCCATGTGGACTCTTGCTGAATGCAATCAGTTAAACAGATTTACAGGACTTCTCTTGTTTCCAACATATATACCAGCTTTTCTGTAATCTACTCAGAGCCTGGAGGAGTTGTGTTAGAGTGCATTCCCATAGATTTAGATCAATCCATCTAGATCAACCTAACTCCCTAGGGGTTCACGCTAAATTGATGTCAGCCAAGCACGCATGGTAGTTTATTACCCCCTTTCAGTTTTTAGTGGGCAAGAAAGACGCTTAAGCCGGCTAAGCTGACAGTAATCTAGTGAGACTCCCCACAGGGATAGATCGATCTAAAATTTGTGGGAATGGGGTCTTAATCTGTGTTAAATAAAAGTTTCAATGGGTGTGAGCCCTAAAACAACCCTGAGAAAAAAATGTCACAAGCAATTTAAGCTCATCTTTTCAGCCATCTCCAGTGTGTATATCCTTTTTTGTTGGATATCTTAGTATTACCAAACTAAATGCCTCTATACAAGTTCCACCATAACATTAAAGTATGCATGCATGTCCTTTTTTAAAAAAAATTAATCTCATTCATATTCTAATAGGTCAATGTGGAGCCACACAACCTGATAATAAAAATTCCAACAATTATTGCAGTAAGGTTTATCATCCCAGACTGTGCTAACTCCTACAAATATTCTAACTGTAAATCAAATATGCTGTGACTGATCTTATCTGTGTATAAAATTCCAAGCTAACTATATCGCTGCCTTATACCAACCTTCAACTTCTCCAAAATATTCTCAGTTGTATGTCTAAAAAAACTTCTTTTTCTCGGCGACCCAGAATTTGCTTCATGTATGAACTACAGGCACCGTTTGATGCTCTTAATGTATATTGAGATACATCATATATCTGGTATAGATCTAAATATTTATATATATATAATTTTTCTAGGTCAGGTGCATGATCTAAGCTTCATGACTTCCTTGATCCATAATTCTACCTTTGATGAGGATAGGGAAATACATACCAGGTCTACAACCAGTAATTTCAAAGGGTGGGGGGGTTCTTTTTTGAAAATGTGGACCTTTTACCCCCCACCCCCACCCCACAGTAAACCCAAGTTAAGGAATGGCATGAAATCAAGATAAAATTTTGATTCAGATTGGACCTTCTTCATCAAAAGGGGCAGAGTTTTGAACCCCCCCCTCTTACCTGCAAACCTGAATACATTCACAATTATCAATTAAAACATCAAAGGTCTTACTAAGTTCTCTATTTTCACATAAACTTTTATAACTGTCAAAAAGTCAATAATATTTTTTTAATGTTTGTGGAAAACGATAAGCTTCTATTAATAGTTATACATGTATATTATATAATGCTAGGTTTTGGCCTAACAGGAAGCACTTTGACAGAGATGCAAATTTAATAGTTCAAATAAAGGCTGTACAGCTTCTGAATCATTCAATGACAAAATCAATTAAATTTCCAGTAATGTAATATTATTTACCACAAAAGGAAGGGGTAATACCCTTCTGCACAAAACAAAGGTTAACTATTTGATTATGATTCACAAACTTTAGAAACCTTTGTTTTTCCAATTTTTTACTTTTGTTTAAATAGACTACATGCTTTGTTGCTTACAAAAGCATACTATCGTACTTAAACTTAACTTCCTGTATGATTCTTTCATTTAAATATAAAAAACAATCATACATAATAAAATTAAAAATTTTGTTTGAATTAAGCAAATGTCAAACACTTTAAGCAGGGGCAGATTGAGGCAGTCTTCTGGGTCTTCTGGAAGATGGTCAGATTTTCAATTTACATTGGCAGTTATCTAATTTTTTCTTTCAGAAGATGGTCAGAAATGGAGGATGGATCAACAAAGATAATTTGGAAGACTGTCAGAAAAAAGCTCTGGATCCGCCCCTGTTAAGTCTAGCTTTCAGTATAGCTTTTTCAGCAGGTGAAAACTTGCATGCAGGCATATACCGGTACCTCACTATCTTATTCATTCATAAATGTTTGCTTATACAATATGTGAATTACAGTCATAGCTGCTGTATCCACCCTATCATCAACTTGTCTTTACCCTTTCCCTTCCCCACTCTGAACACCTGTGCATTTTCACCCATCCATTCATGTATTTTATCATTTGTTCATTCATCCATTTACTCACTCATTCATTCATTCATCAACACATCCACTAATATTTTTATTTATTCATTCCTCACTCTTTCATTCATAAAATTCATTAATTCATTTTTCATTAGTATTTTCCTTTTATTCATTATTGAGTTTTTCATTCTTTTTCTTTTCGTCCATACTTAATTTCTATTCATTTGTTGTTTTTTTTTTAAACTTGTCCCCTTTCTCATTTATGTACTGGTTTCTTCATTCCACTGTTAACTGACTCATTTGTTTGTTCATTCATTCCTTCTCTCCTCCATTCATCACTTTCTTAATAATTAACATTAATCAACCTGTACTATCCTCAGTTCAGAGGGTTTATTTATTCACTTGCCCACTCCCTCATACACTTACTTCAGGGGCGGACCCAGAGATATTTTCTGACAGTCTTACAAATTATCTTTGTTGATCCATCCTCTTTTTTACCCATCTTTCAACAGAAAAAAATTGAATGCCCTCAATGTAAATTTGAAAAATCTGAACATCTTCTGGAAGATACAGAAAATGGTCTCAATCCACCCCTGAACTTATCTACTCATTAATTTTTTTTCTCTCCTACTTTCCACTCCTCCATTATCAATCATTTTCTAATAAACACTAGTTAAATTTCTTAAATCCTTCATTCAGGAGCCGAAAACTTCTCTTCCTGACCCTAAGACCCTAATTTGCCTACATCTTTCACTACATTCCTCCTTCTCTCACTCTTCCATTCATCACTTTCGCATTAACATTAATTAACTTGTTCATCCCCCCATTCACAAGGCTTATTCATTGACCCACTCACACTTGCTTACACAATAAATGAATGCGAGAGATGACCACCGTCACTGCCCCTTGATTTTGTGTTGTCCTCACATCCACTGATAACTTCCTTGTCATGAATGAGCTTTCCGTGGGCCTAATTACACCAGCACGACAGTGTTAACAAAAGAGCAAGAAAAGGCAGGTGGAAGTTATTTCAATACTGGCAATGAAGGGATTGCACTACTCAGTTATTTAAGGGGTTTAAGGTTGGATAGAGACCACTTTCTTGTATTGACCCATTAGAGCCTGCGTCATCAAAACAAACGGCAGCCATACTGGAGGGAGACCGGAATCGTCTGCTGCGCATGAACAAGCCATGTCTGTAGTTCAGTTTTCGTTTTCTGTATTTTTTTTCATATTTAACCGAGCAAAATGATGAATTACTGCAGGGTATTTGATCGAGAGAAGGTAACTTACTTTACAAGCGTTCACAGACTGCCTGCAGTGGTAAAAATCCATGGTGAAGGAACTAAAACCATAAACGGAGGAGAGACGGCGAGGTGGCTTTGAATCAAGACTCTTCGGAAAAGTAAAGGATAAAACTAATTTATTTAATAGCAAAGAATGAAGAGCCAACTGTGCAGATTAACCATAAAAGAAAAAACAGTAGAACACCAAAGACCTAGGTGTGTGCGTTTGGGGCGCACGTATATATTTAAAGTAGTGCCCAAAAAGTGTGGATGGAGAGTGTGTTAATTTGTTAAAACGTGTGGAAATACCCAGGCAGGGTTTCGACTTTTATAATGAAGACTCACCTATTGCCTTGGGTGTAATTTGTTATCAGTTACGGTGCTCTCTAGATTTTATCGGCTGTCACCTACCTCTTTTATACCTGGTTAGCATTATTCCCAATTAGTGTCAAGGCTATATTTGTACTGTACACAGCTGAGCTGGGCCAATTAAATCAATTACCTGTATGAAGTGTATTTGGAAGTTAGTGGCTTAATTTTCGATTTGGTGTAGTGATAAGAGTAATTTTATTTTGCAAGTAAATTCTACCTCAGGTGTAATTGACATATAACTTTAATAACCTCATGAAATAATTTTGCACTTTCCTCTGTAAAAATGTTAAATTCTGCTCCTTTCAACTGTAATGTTGTAAGTTATAATATGAATAAAAATCACTATTGTTATCTTTCTATTAATTTAGATTTACATGTAGGAAATTGATCAGGCATTTCCCACCAAGCCACACTGATTGGGTGCAAGTAAATTATTAAAAAAAAAAAAAAACGGAAGCTTTTGATGACAGGTACAAAAGGCAGCTAGATGACACACAAGGTAGAAGCAGCAAAAAATATTCCTAGACCTCTGTGACCAGCTGAGGAGACAGGATCTGAACATCAGGAGAGTGAAATCCAGTGCATGACAGGAGTTATTTAATTGAACTCAGCATTTCATGTTCACTTTTATTCATACAAAATGTGCACTTTTCCTATATGTTTAAGTAAATGGTTGCAGAAATCAATTCATGAACTGAATTATTATTTTACATTGGACATCATAAATACATGATTGTGAAAAATGCCTTGCTTCTGTGAATGACTGAATAATAATAAAATCCTAACAATGTTGCTTATATGAATGGTTGCATTCATGGTGAATATTAAACTCTCTCAAACAACAGTCTCGTTACATGTACTTTCTAATGAACCAAAATGAAGTACAAGAATGCTGAAATAATTTAAAAAGTTGATGATGGTATAGAGCAAATGTTCTGTATACTTTACTTCTGTACTGTATAAACAATAGCATCTGAAAATCCCCAATATAGTTAGGCTTTACATTAAAAAAAGAGAACAACAAATACCTGATATTGCAGTTTTAAAGTAAATTTAAAATACATGAATTTTGTTCACTGAATACCTAGCAAAATATTCTCAATGCAAATGGTATATAAAATTTTATAAAATCAGTTTGATACAATACTTTTTATGACAGTAGATGTATTTTGAAAACTTATTTACAACACAACTCACCAGCTTTATTTTGATACAAAGGACACGTCTTTTTCATCATTGACATAGTTTCTATTGCTCCATTGATATCAAGTGTATAGTCCCATGGCAAATTCCCATTCTCTAAGTCCCACTTAAACTGAGGTTTGAGGATATTTGTAGTGCCTAACAAATGCTTCTGTGAATGACTGAACTAATAATAAAATGCTAACAATGCTGCTTATATGAATGAACAACAGTCTTGTTACATGTACTTTCTAATGAACCAATATGAAGTACAAGTATGCTGAAATAATTTCTGACAGCTTCACGATGTAAAGATAAGTCATAACTAACAGCAATATTTCATGTCATAAGACAATCATACATTCTTCCTTGAATCCACAAGGGTTTATCCTAATGATCAGCTCAAATGTTTTATATCTATCCTTTATGAAAACAGTTGCTTCTATTTATGGTTAAACTTATGATTACACATTAAACTCTCTCAAACTATAACTGTTATTACCCAATGAACAAGAAAAATAAAGTACAAGATAACTGAACTCTTCTGACAACACGATGTTGGGTAAGTAGCATTTAGTAGGATTTCACGTTTTTAGACTGTCTTGAGTTCATATCGGTCGATCCCGCTGATCAGCTGAAGCCTCAGCTTGTATATATCCTTTTCCCTTTGGTGTCCTTGATCGTGATATGAAGTTTACATTATTTTATTTGGTTTACTTATATTTACGCTACTATTCCCCGTCGTTCATTCCCTCCAGCATGGCCGCGGGACTAGTGTTACGGAGCAAATATGACGTCACTGTAATCGGTTAATATAACTTCCTATTCAAGTTCAATAGTAACTATGGGCATATCTCTGCTAATTTTGGAATATTTAACATTTTCCCCTCTGAATATTGCAATGTTGTAATTTTTGATATAGCGCAATGCCTAAACCATATCGAAAACAAAAAAAATGGACACCACCTCCAGTATTGCACTTGACAAGTTCTAGAAAATGTAATGAACAAAAGGTCTCTGGCATTTACCATTCCAGAATAAAAGCAAGTTTTCAGTTTCGGTATCTAATGGCTGCTTCTCCCTTGAAAATGCACCGATTGACCCCAAACTCCCAAAGATGAAAGGAGCCCCCAATTGTAACCCCTCACTATAACAGGAGAGCTTAGATCTGTGTAGTTTCCAAAAAATAGCACAAACAAATTTTTTTTTTTGCAGAAAATTCCCATTTTTAGAAAATTTTGGCTTGTTTGACCTTGAAAAAATGGTCAAAAGTCAAATCCAAGGGCATATTTGGAATCTCCACATATGACTTTCGGTCAGACTTCTGTAGTAATTTTTCCCATAATTCCTTTGGTTTGGGAGATATTTAGCCTTGAATTTTCAAAAATTTTGACAAGGGTGCATTTCAACAAGTGTCACGCCTAGGCCAATGCACCGACAAAGACAAAAAAACCAGGGTGTTCAAGTTGAGATTATATGTGACCTAAATCCAAGAGATGGGGACACAGGTCCTGGCGGTCTAGGAGGAGAAGCGGTAACGGTGACTTGTTTCCGGCGCCCGACTGCGGAGCCGGCGGAGCCGCAGGAGCCGGCGGAGCTGTACGAGACGGGTCGGGACTAAAACCATGAGTACCGCCAGCGTATACGCTGGCGGTACGTATACGCTGGTGGTACCAATGAATCTCTGCGTCTATGGTGCTATACTCATATATTTGTTACAGTCATTTCGTCCAGTATAAAATTTGGTCTTGTGGTTAAAACTGATGTTTCTTACATTCACTTAGATATTTGATATTAGCAGATGTTTTGAAGGAAAACTTACATGTACATGTAACTAACAACCTTACATATTTTTATACCGGCTTAAGGCTTTAATGTGAGATTAAACCCAATGTTTTATCTAATCTTACTTTAAAAATCTCTTTTGATAAATGTAACTATTCAATAAACCCGCACACCTTCACTTTAGTCTGTTAGGGAAAATGCCAAGCATACACATTTTCGTGCGTGTCTGTGTGCGCGCGCGCGTGATGATTTCTCAAGGAGTCGACGATAAATCTAGCGTGAAAATGGATCCTCTCCAATACTTCATTTCCTCCAATTAAAGAGGAAGTGCTTACGGTAAGATCACCATGGCCTGTTGTCTGCAGGGTGACTTGGATCGCAGACAAATGCCTTACACAATGGGCTCTTTAAGCTTTTGTTCCTTGATTTTGTCATACACAGGAAATGGAATTTGGGCAGCTAGCCCCCCTTAGCCATGTTATTTGATTTTAATCACTTTATCGAGTTATATTCACATCCGATGCACCTTGTTGCTGTAGCAATAATCTAATAAGCGTTAATCTCAAGTGGAAGACGATTATCTTTTAGACTTTAACTCAAAACATAAATCATATGAATAAACATAGTTTCTCTTTTCGATCATAATTTCTCGATTTCAGTTCTCGTGCTTATCCCAAAGACTTTTATTACTTTCATTTTTACAAATGTCGAGAGTTAAACACGCCTTTTATATACTGAAAGTGATTTGTCCATCTTTAAGCTTTATTATTTACCCATCTCCCTTTTCAACGATGAAAAACAAGGATAGTGAATATTAAAAGAGTTCAGTCCCCCTGCGCAGAGAATGCCTAAAAGCCAGGACATTGACAAATCTATTCTTATACATGTGATAGCCGGGTGATTTATCACTTCCCTGGCCAGTGTTTTATTACTATAGACGAAAATGAGGGAAACCTAGAGGCAGGCTGGCGGTTTTCAATATTTATTATGAAAAGCTAAATAAGATATTTGATAGAGACATACCGTAACACAATGAAGTATATACATGTAGTTATCGAGAAAGTGGAATTGCAGGCATAAAAGAAAGATGGATTAGATAAACGAGATGAAGAATAACACAAAATGAACCCATGGAAAATTTAATAGTATACATATGAAATAAACATGAGGCCCTGTATACCAAACTTCGATGTGATATCTTCGTGGTAGGGTTTTAGTGTTAAGGCAGATAAGCGTGTGGTTAGGAATATCGCAGTGTAATCTGCAGACAACTAATGACCATTGCACAAATGATTCGCGACGCATGTGATAAGGACGAGGTATTGTATATTATGTAACACGGGGATGAGAACTGTGACGTCCCTTTGAATACTTTATATTAGCAGGGAACTAATATTTACGAAGACACGTGTCCTTTGTTTAGCAGCCACCTATTATAACGTCTCCGGACGGGACAGAAGGTCACTTGGTGGTTCAGGTGTCCAGTTGATCCGGAATATACAAAATTGGTGAATGGTGACAGTTACTCATACGATTTGTACTAAAGAATTTTTCTGAAAAAGGAATAGTGCAAGTGCAGTTGAAGCGTACAGAATATACTCCAATATTTACAACAGAAAGGGCCACACAGCGTACAAGCTAAAGGAGATAGATCTAACAGGCACTCTGTCGTGGATCAGTATCTCTACAATTTTTGAAGAAAAAAAAGGATTTACATTGTCTGCTTGGATTTTCAAAAAAGTCACCGGATCACATGTGCAGGGACCGATGCATTACATGCTGTGTCAAAATAAAGAGAAAAACATTGTACAAATATTAAATCGATGCAGGAAGCTACAGAAAAAATGCATGAAAAACTCGCTATTGACGTGCCAAAAAACCAAACTGGGATTTATTCGCCAATGGCGATCCCCCGAACTCTTCATATTCCACTCTCAGCAGACGCTTCTCTGTCGCCGTATATGCAGCAATGTTTACAGACGGTAAGATCTTAACCGAGAAAGTTTCAGCGGCGTTCATCTTCATCAAATTTCTTGGCAGTGGCATGGAATATTTCGAGTATATTCATTTATTTACATAAACGTTTGAGAGTGGAATCCTCGTTCTGCCTACTCCATTCAAGTCAGTTTTTCAGTACTTCAGAATGTGTGAACTGTGCTAAAAGTCGCAACGTAGATGTGCATGTAGGCCTATGCACCAAATGAAAGTGACACCGTGTTAATGTAAAAAATATATTTGGGTGTTTGAATCGAAAAGGGACACCTTTTTCAAATAATACACCTGAATATATTTCAAAAATTTTATTGGTAGATGCGTCTTAAATAGGCCTTACACCCCATTTCCATAGATTAGATCGACCTACTTTAGATCGACCTAACTCCCTGGGGGTTCACGCTAAATAGCTGTCAGCCGGGCGGACACGAAAGTTAATTACCCCCTTACAGCTTGTAGAACGCGGGACGGACATTTAAGTCGGATTATCTGAAAGTAATCTAGTGAGACTCCCCGCGGGGATAGATCGATCTAAAATCTATGGGAATAGAGCCTAACACCCCATTTCCATAGATTAGATCGACCTACTTTAGATCGACCTAACTCCCTGGGGGTTCACGCTAAATAGCTGTCTGCCGGGCGGACACGAAAGTTAATTACCCCCTCTACAGCTTGTAGTAGGCGGGACGGACATGTAAGTCGGATTATCTGAAAGTAATCTAGTGAGACTCCCCGCGGGGATAGATCGATCTAAAATCTATGGGAATAGAGCCTAAGATGTCGCATTTTGTTTTGTCCAGTTGTGGCAGTTCAACTTAGTATGAGCAAGAAGTTGAAGAATATAACTTCTTGGTATGAGCTATCTCAGCAGGCCTTTTGATAGCGATACCTAAAGTAAACCGTAGCTGCTTGACTGGAAATACGGCTACATCCCTACAGACTCAGTAAACAAATTTACAGAAAGCTTGTATGAGGGAAGGGGTCAGGTGAATGAGAGTGAGGGGTGTTAAAATGTTCAACTGACGTTTAATAGTTGCCTTATACTGCATGATTAGCATGTCTTTTTTCATGTAGTTGACAGGTGTTTGCGTGTGTCTATGTGTCTAATAACTGTAGTAAGCCTAGTTAGTTGATCAATACAGGGGCGGATCCAGAGATATTTTCTGACAGTCTTCCATATTATATTTATTGATCCATCCTCCATTTTTTGACCGTCTTCCGACAGAAAAAAATAGATAACTGTCAATGTAAACTTGAAAATCTGACCGTCTTCTGGAAGACCCAGAAGACGGCCTAAATCCGCCCCTGAATAACGACCTCAACATTCAAGGTATGGATCTTTAGGGTTTAAATAAGTAGATAGATAAGATAGAAACTGTTTAAATTTTAAATCAGCAGGTTGGTATTTATTTACACAAATTTTTTTCTGTTTAAGAATACTAACCTGAAGTACCAAAAGTAGTTCAACAACGGATTCCAATCAACTTGGGAATTCCCTTTGTATGACGTCATCATATATTACTGTTTCTATTTTAGGAGAGCTTCATCATGGCGGCCAGTAGCAGGCCGCGGTTGAGCGTGAGCTCTCGATATACAGGCTTCGATTTCAACTTTCGTGTGGTACTGGTGGGGAACCGGGGTGTCGGCAAGTCAAGCTTGATCAGGACGTACGTTCATGGTCATTCTAAATTAATTACAACGACTGGAAAACACGAAGACAACGATTGCATGGTGAAAGAGCTAGTGCGCTTTGACAAGAGAGTTCGCATTGAAATCAGGGATACCGCCGGTAAGTTGAATACATTGCACAGTTTCATGGGTCCTAGCTTTAGTTTCAGCCATACTGATATCAAAGACCTAACGAGCTTGATCAAGATCGCCCTTTTCCATATTATACTTAAGACTAAGTTTGACACTGATCTTAATATCAAGGGAGCTCTTTCTCTACGCCCGCTGCTGGGTTACTTTGTTTACACCAGTTATCAATAGGCCTACTTCGTATATAGCATGTGGGATATAGTTTTCATATTTGCTTCATTCACCGACTCGTCGCATAGACTCAGTATTGTAGTTCAACTGTGAAGATCAGCTAATACTCCCAAGGTTTGGCCGTCACAGTGAGTGCCACCTGATTTCTCAGCCGATTTATGAGCCCCCCCACGCACACACACTCACACACCAATACCAAACAGCACGGGTTTGTTTTGTGGCAGCTATTCTGTTGGCCCCATGACCCTAATTATAGACCCCCTTTGCAGTGGAAGGTGTCCTTTGTAGGCTTTCAATTGTTACTTTCAGGTAGTCGTTAAGTGTGACTCTTACATGTTTATTGTGACTAGATCATTTGATTCTTAGACTACTGTCAGTACAACAAATAAAGCTGCCCCAGGTCTTGAATTACAAAAAAAGAATGGCATTCCTGAGACGTTGAAGTTAAGTCTGTGTTATTTTGATGTGGAATGAATACACAGCATCAGAGAGTAGGGCCTACAGGTATTTTACCTGCCCCGTGCGTACATTGTAGTCCACCTGGCAACAAGTATTCCCCGCCCTGTGATTCACAGCTCCAGTACATGGACAGACTGCCTCTAATATTAAACCTGCATTGTTGACATTGTTATCAAGCCAGGATGCCTCCATATTTAGTACCCGACGAACAAATTGCTTATCTGAAATGGCTGTTTATTGAATCCTGCCATAATGAGCATTTTCACAAGTCAGGATGTAAGCTGTGACAGCGCGCGATAACAATGAATACAAATGACAGTTTAGGCACATACCTGGAATGGTCAAGGCCAGTGAGGAAATTGAATCTAGAATTGCACCTAGATTAGATTTTAGATGCGCTAAGAATGATGTACGTAGAATACAGTCGTGAAACCTGTGCTTACATTTGAGCTCCATGAGTATTTACAAGTGTGTGTGTGTGTGTGTGTGTGTGTGAGGGGGGAGGGGGGAGTTAAGTATATTGAAAAGGACATTACTACAAACTAGACGCCCTCCAAGATCGGCCCCGCCGTAGAATGTGTATTCATTACGTAAATATTCTACGTTTACCAATCGCTATTACTGAACAAAGTAATCTTAAACGCCATCTTATCTGCAGAACGATGCCATTTTTGTATAATGATTACATAATCAACGATTGTAATGTTTACAATTAAATTGAATGCGTTTACTTTATAGGATTAGAGAGATACCGCAGTTTGACCGCTTCGTACTACAGAGGAGCTCATGGCTGCATCATCTTATTTGACGTCACCAATCAGAAATCATTTGATGATGTCACGAACTGGTAAGATGCAGGATTTTGTCAAATTTGAAAAAAAAGTTTTATGATTTTTTTTTATTTTGGAGATTATAACTTCTTACAGTTTTAACAGTCATAAGAGTTTTCATATCAGTCTTTTAATGTCTGTGTTATAGTTATATCTTTTTGGTTTTTTTCCATAGTGCCATCCAACTTTAATTTGAGATAAAAAGGCTTTGTAGTTATTAGATTAAAGTGAAGCCCCCTTTTGTTAAGCTTAGGTAAGCCAACCTTTCGGTCACGTTGTTGGACCCATGATCGTCGTGTACACTGAAGTGTTTATTTGACAAGCACTGGGGTGACTGGATTATTTCAAGTGCAGATACACTGTAGATAGTGCAAAAAAAGATATATATGAGAAGGATTTCACCCTTTATAAACAAAACAACCAACGACCAGGAATATAAGTCATGTAATGCCTATTGAAACAAAACTATTCGATGCATTAAATTTGCAACTGAGTCGCAAACAAATTATACGGTTCAGAAGCTAACAGTTCCAACATTCCTTGTCAAAACACGGGTGGTTTCTTCGCTCGTAAAAATTGCATAAAAATAACTTTACGGTTATCTTTATTTATCGTTAGAAATTTCACCACAACAATCAAATGTATCATCAACAATCAATCAGTTGTATGCCCATTCGTTCAGGGCGCTGAAGTTTATCGAGGCGTGTCTTATTAATTGTAAACATGTTCTGCGTTTTATGTTATTGGTTTGTTTTACTTAGGTACAGAGATTTGAAGGAGTACGGTCCTGATAACGTCCAAGCGATGTTGGTCGGTTCCCGGTGTCACCTCACGAATGAACGGGCAATCAGCGTGGAAACGGCACTCAAAAGAGCGGAGGACTTGGAAATCCCGTACACAGAAGTCAGCTCTGAATCAAATACAAACGTTGAACAGTTATTCACAAGCCTGTTAGACTCTATGCTAAAAAGGTTTAGGCTGGGAGAGAGAAGGCACAACAGTTTGTGTGATTTACTAGAGAAAGACGACGTTGAAAAGAAAAAGAAAACCTTCTGTCCGTCATGTAAAACTTAAGGTAAAAATATGCTCGTTTTATATTTTATGGATTATACAACATAGCGGCAATAGGCCTATATCCCAGGCTTTCAGCTGAGTCACAAAGGAGAAAACGTGCAATAATTTGCCAATTTCAGTTCACCAGCTTGCCCTAAGCCAAGTGTTTTCCGCACGATTCTGCAATTGTCCTTCTGGTTTTCGTCGTTAGTAAAAAGCAACGTTTTCAACGAGTTCTAATGCACTGAAAAGGGTCAGCAATAGAACTCATGAGGAATTAACCGAGACAGCCCAAAAAAATCTGGCGACTCGGGGTTAAATCAAGGAAGATTTCGCGAACGGAGGACCGTGGGGACAGAAATAATGGCTTGCGAGTGCGGTGCGTCATAGAATAACACCTGACCAAATGTATCCACGGATATTTGTCTGGTTTTCTTTAAAGATCTGTCGAATTACAGTCAATTGCACAGCACTGTATATTTACCAAGTTTTGGTTTTCACTTTTGAATTGCTTTTAAAAGAAGACATAACCGGCGCATCGCCCTTATCGCTGGTCTCGTATGAGCCAAGTCCTCTTTATAGACGATCTCGGACGATTCCCATTTGATGTGTACATCAGTCAGAGAGATGTGCACTGATGTGTTTGACCTACTACTAATCTGTAACTCGCTGTTCTATATACACTGAGCAAAAATATAAACGCCCACCCAATACTTACGAAAGTTATGGGTTATATAAATACACTCGACCAAAAAAGTTCGGAAACATCGTTAATTTGAAGAATTATAAAATAACCATATAAGCTAAGGTAAACGTGTTAACCATATACTGTCCTTAGCCCATTATATGTTACATAAATAATGCACATGCGACGTTTATACCTTTGCTCAGTGTATTTGAAAAGGGAAATGTTGGGCATGACCAAAGCTCTCTGTCAATCGTTGTTTGGTGATATTGTGTATTTACGATAAACTGAATAATGTTAGCAATATATCTCAAAATGTACTGATTTCATAGATCTGAAAAAGGGTTACAAATGTACATTACTTTAAAATGCATAGATGTAAGAACCATTAAGGTTTACAGGATCGCTGGGAGATTGTGATGATTTTTGTCCCATACTTTTTGTGTTTGTATTCTAAAGGACATATTTTGTATAATATTTGTATTTAAAATTTAAGTATAAAGTAATGGCATCATTTTATATTTCGAAATATTTGATACATTGGCACTGAATTAGGGCAGTGTAACTTATTCAGAAGGCGTAGATCTGAATAACTTCAACTAATTTTTTCATAAACACTTGGCTTTAAAATACAAGGAAAAAGTCATCCCAGAAGAAGGAGATGAACTGCTATAAATCGATCAATGGATCAGCACAAATTTGAACCCAAAAATAAGTTGGAAATAGATTAATCTACCCTTTTATAAGTGTATACTTCTTTACAGTTGTTAGAAATCTCCCTTTATATAATAAAGATTAGCTGAACTTGTCAAAAGAGTAGAAATATGTGATGATTGTTCAACAATTGAAATACCTGTTAAGGTCAGTATCGATATTAAAATTGTATGATCTGGCCTTAATGTATTTTTGTAATAAAATATTATGAATCTTTTTTTAGTTCTATTTAATATGAAATTTACAAGGACTGTAAACTAAACTGAGTGCCCTTATATAAAGATGAGAAGTCATAGAAAGTAAAACGACATTAATTTTCCCCATTGAACAGCTGGAAAAAATGTTTGAAGCACTCTGTTCAAAATCTTGATGGCGCTTGATTTTCTTGACTACAGTAACAAGAGTGCATTCCAAATAAAGCGAAACATAGCGTTCTCTGTTTTATGGGGTTGTCCAGAAAATTATGATGGATATAAGGAGCTTCGCTTTATCGTACAGGTTGCACGAAATGTTTTCATATTTGATAAAAGAGCATTCTCTATTGAAAGGAAAACCTTGTTTTTTTTTCAATAGCTCGATCCTACAAGCATGTAAGTTTTGTGTGCCCAATTAATATAGGAACAGATAAAGAAAATTCCATTGATTCATCCACCCCAGGAACTGCCTAACCCCCAGTCGCACTAGTACTGTCATTCCGAAGGCCATTGTCACAGAAGTGCTGGGATAAATATCTCGTTTGTATCTCTACAATCCTTCCAACAGTTTTATTAACTTAGAAAAAAAACCTGCTTGTAAAATGCGCTTTTAATGTAACCCCACTAGTCTAAGCGCATATTCTGATCGACCGCATTTTGCAACCACTTCCAAAATGCGTTTGGTTGCAAAAGCTAAGGATAACATTTGAATGGAGACATATTCCCTTTAAGTGTATAATAGGATAGTTACAAACTTAAATGTGCGTGCAGACACTGATTCATCGGCGCGGTAGTTGGGTGGAACACGTTGAAAACTATTAAGGTGTGCTTGGAAGGTGGCGGTTTACTCGAAAAACGATGACAACGCAAAATAACAACCTTGTAGGACAGGTTTATGTAAAAAAAAAATTAGGAAACTTTTCCTTTCAGTAGAAAATGCTGCTTAATTATTATAAAAACCCTTTAGACCACCCTGTATTTGAAAAGTTGTAACACAGTGTTTACGGTCCTAAAATCTTTATGGCGACTGATGTCTCGTTCATTGTGTTTGGTGCGACAAGAAGGGTATTGCATTTTTGCCAAGCAGCAATGTGTCTGCCTCACGTTGCTGAAAAATTAATCGCAACAACGCTTTACTTTAAGAACAAAAGTCCTTATTTAATTAAAAATAAACTCAATGGAAGTTTCGTTTACCATCTGTCAAATGCTCAGTGTTTCTTTGAGAGCACCCAATGGATAATGATATAAACGATTTTATCCACTTCATATCTGATATTCATATGTGCAGTTTCTTTATGTTACCTTGTGTATAATGTGTCATATGTATAATTATTCATGCATTCTAGCATATCTCTTCAAAATATGATACATCGTTTGTGAATGCTTTGAAAGTCGAATTGAGACTGCCGAAGATGGCTGATGTTACATCAAAATACCCCTCGTAACTGCCAAAATCTTGATTTGTGACAGAAAAACTTTTGTTCATTACTGTTTGTGAAGTGTGGACAATAGAAAAGCAAAATACAACTCTAAACGGGGCATGGCGTGGGCAATTTTACAAATACATATGATCGTTCGCAGCTACATGTGCCAGACGAATGATGTGCATTTTTCTTTTTTTACAAATGTTTATTACTGTCATTATTGGCATTGATGATAAGACAATTTCCAAAGTTTTTCCAAAAAGGGAATGGGTGAAAACGCCCAAATTTAAGATTGATGTCACAAAAATGATTCTATGAAATTTCACTTTCTGCCTTTACATGTTATAGCTTCTGACACTTCAAAGTTTTGATTCAGTGGCTTTTTTTTGACACCGTTGTGGCGACTCGAACATAAACCATGGTATTTAAGTACCGGAATCAGGCGTTATGTAGTCTCGTGGAGGTTGGCTTCTATCCCGACGAAAATTACATTTTAAAGCAGGATGGAGCAATTTCCCAGAGGTCACATAAAAGCACTGTATTGAACAAATTGTGTCTGATTTCATTAGAAAGGATGATCAGAATTTTAGTCCCTTTCACCATATCGAAGACTCGTTGGCAGAGTACAGCGGTAGGAGTGGCACTGAACGTGATATAAAGGACAGTACTCGGGAACAGTGGAAATATTTAACACATGCCAGGTCATGAATTATAATGGAAACAGAGATTGAGAGCATTACAGTGGTGTATGGAAGACCGATAAATAACGTTTTCTAAGAGATTTCAAGCGTTATTCTATTAACGCTGATCACTGGCTATTCGGATACTAGTTGAAACCACTCGCCATAAGTACAAAAAAAATGACCGGGTACAGAACTGGTCAGGTGATTTGGGTAGCCCGGCATGGCATATCATGATGCGGCATGGTTCAAATTTAGCTCTTGGGTATTGTGGCGAGGATTTATTGTGTTATCAAGGATCTTGGCAGGGTCAAGCTTTCCTTCAGTTTAGTTTACTAGGCCTGGATCTCACGGATCTGGATCTGACGCGCTGTGTTGTACAGTGTGTAAGAAAGTTGGTCTCGCCTTGTCTTGTACATGTAGGCGTGCATGCACGTGTCCTATTTGCACGTGTGGTCATTGTTAAGATTCAGTTTTACGTTTATTTTTCTCTGTTTTTTCTTTTTTCCTATTATGATGCGAACTAATTCCGTGTGTGTGCTATGAACTAGTTGGCGTGCCGGTTAAGCAATTTAGAGTTCCATATTATGCGTGCTGGACGGCACCTTTTTCTTTGTTTAATTTGTTAGAAAGTCTCAGTATCTTAGATGAAATATTGATCAAGCGGACAGCGTTGGGTGATTCTATATCTTATCAACAAGATGACCCGACCTGACGGAATTAGCCGAGGAGTTTTAAGCGAAGTAAGTTATACACTGAAAGACTCGTTAATAACAGTGACGGGTATCAGCCGGATTCCTTGGTAAGAATGCTAACTGGTTCCATTGTTTTTATATATATATATATATATATATATATATGAGGTAATGTCGGATTACTGAGGTGATAGAATGCACTTACTGATCCTCTGGCACACATATGTCTTCCGATCAATTGCGGTTATGTGCTGGTGCGCGTGGAGCAAAATGCTCGATCGATCAACGGTCACCTGGTCAATTAAACAAATTCCAGAAAATAAATAAGATCTCCATTTGGAAAAAAAGAAACCTTTTATAAGCTACCTTTTTTATTCAACATGTGCATTTTCTACGTAAAGATGTGTTATCAGCGAACGCTTAGTTGTTTGATGTCAGTGTAGGCCACAGTCTGCTTCATTGAAGGTTTTGATAGCATTTTGGGAGTGTGGGAGTGTAGAGATTCCGGACAATTATTTTGGCATTACCAGGTGAAATATTGAGTATGTAAATATCCAGTTGGCGATTTTTTTTTACAAGTTCCTTGGTGGGCGATTGAAAAAAAAACTTTAAAAATCTAAAGGGGAATTACTGAAATTCATACTTATCTGAATTAAAGATTGAAATGTTTCAGTTGATTCATTGAGATTTTTTCTGAAGAAATGTATATTATTTATAACATTTTTGATAAATTTTTGTAAATTCCCTGTACTTCAAAAGACAGTGTACTTTTCACTCAAAATAACGTCTGCGGACAAACATTAAATATTCATGCATATTTTCTATAAACGTTCGATCTATTTACGTATCTCCTCTGCTATCATAAATGCATCTGCAGGCTTGGTCAGTCACCCAAGATCTCTGCACGGCTGGTGTCAAATACTTTTATCGGTTCTCCATAATGCCGGAAATACACATAGACAGAAATATAGCGCTTCGAAAATGTAATTATTGTTTTTTGATAACCATGTGTCAGGTGATATAGGAATGATGGCGGGCGTTCTACGTGAACATTTATCGGTGGTTGACCACAGGTAACACACCAGTCGGTGTCTCTGGGGGCGTCTGTCAACTTCATTTTAAGTCTAAGAGATGTCCCGTCGATAACGTTTTACAAAAGTCCAGACAATTTTGGTGTTATAATATGGAGATCAAATATGGCATTAGCCGCATATTGCGAAGTTTCTTAATCTGAAAAAAAATTTTTTTCATTTTGTCTTATGCACACCTCAAAAAACGTTCAAATTTTTAGGGTTCATTGTGAGGCAACATAACTTAATGCATGCCCACTGGTCTCTTCTCACGCCTTCCTCAACGTTCATGATAAATGATGATTACCGTG
Organism: Lingula anatina; assembly: GCF_001039355.2. The sequence goes on along the minus strand of NW_019776113.1, from coordinate 253,171 downwards.
CTATGCAGTATTATCTCGACACTAAAATTGGCACTTCTGCATTTCAAGATCGTGCATAGACTCACTTAGATTCAGGCTTCTTACACATTGCCAAAAATGAGAATTTCCGTGAAGTGATAAACTGTGGGACGAAATGAAGACCTTAATGACTCTTTGGTGTGTCCTCAGAGATTACCCTATCATTGCAATAAGATTCAATTAAAATATTGCATAACGTGGGTGTTAAGTTGACAAAGTAATTACGAAAGTTAAAAAAAGATGAACACAAAAATTGCACCCCTATTAATTTTCAATTGATTTAAGTTACTGTTCCCCATTTTCTCAATTTCCATAAGAATATCATATTTGTACAGTGCCGTTTTGAACGACAAATTGTGAATCACCGGTGAAAATTGGTTGCATATTACAGAGTGGCAAGGTGTTCAGCTTTGATGTACAGCACTGACACTGGTATATCATTCGGTTAAAAATAAACATTTCTCTAGTACGCAGAAAAAAATGAATACCGTAAAAGCAGCTATCCTTCTTACTCGGCAAAAGTTTTAGATTCGGTCGACTAACTGAGCATTAAACACCACGGTGTCGGTTTCGGGTTATCTTTTTTTGATACTCCTAGCTGAATATTATTGTTGTTTGGTTGATATGAAGTAAAATGCACTGGTAGCACAGTTTTTGATCAATAATCATATCTACTTTACCGGAATTTGACGATAAGGTGCAATAATTTAAAGGTAAACAGTGGGGAAAATAACTATTTACAACATACAGGAATATTTGAAATGTCCAGCTAACAACTTGATGAGGAAAAAATCAGATACTGATTAAATATTTCCTTCTCTTTGTATGATACATTTGTTAGAGAACCTTTTCAAGCAAATATACATTTCAATAAAAAAAATGCTCGGATTTGTGTCCCGATATTTGTCGTTTGGCCACTTCTGACAGAGCGACGCCTAGGGCACTTGCTTGTATCTGACAGGTACCGGTACATACGATTGCGTCACTAATCATAACAGCCAATCAGTGTTGATCTAAAGTAGCAACCGTATATTTCCAGAAATCTCCCTAGAATCGCTAGTGAAATTCTAGCCGACTCTGAGATTAGGGAAATCAGACCGTAACCGCACCTCTTCTGTGCCCATCTTGTCCACAGTGTTTGATACCAGGTGTCGTGACTTGGGAACACCCTTGATCAAGGCCTGGCAGGTGATTGGAAAACGTGGTTGAATTGATTCCCAAAGGACCCCAATTACATGGAGGCGTAAAGGAACAATTGATTTTGTCTTTCACTACTCAGTCATCGCGATACCACGGGAACACAGATTATGGTCAGCGTGCATATAAAGCTAACTGGCCACATTAACGCAGGTGCACATTGTTCAAGAGGGACTCTGAAGGGAACCAGCACCACGCCAATCACGACACAGCTTAACAGAACTTAAAGTTTCAAGTGAGACCTACAGCAATAGGGAGATACAACTATTTCTAAGTTTTCGCTGAAAGTTTTTAAATTGACAATTGGCGTTAACGTCTGAAATCACATCTCTGTAGTTAGCCAAAGAGGATATACCGAAGACGACGAAAGGGTATATCCTAGCTTCCTTTTGTGACTGTTAGCGGTGTATGAACAGTGAACTATGAGAATACGCCTGGATCCTTGGGTAGTGATACCCCTTGCGGTGGTGCTTGCATGTCTCTTATCACATAAAACCGATGCCAGTAAGTAAATTCGATCTTTAATTGTTAATCATTTAGAAAAGATTAAGTTTTTTGCTTTTTTACTTTTAGATCCATCTGATAAACACGTAACTACATATATTAAAATAGGCCCATGAGTTTGTATGCATCATGTACGAGCAAATTTGACTGGTGCTCACACGTTTGAACTCCAGCCAGAGAAATATTAGAATTAAACCAATGAATCGGCAATTATATTTGAAAACAGATAAACATAATCAATGCTTTAAAACCAGAGCCTAGCATTTTTTTTTTTTTTTTTTTTTTTTGAAAATCATATTTTTGTTGCTTGACTAAATATACCTCGGCTAAAATGTCATTTTATTCCTCTCGAATGTATTGGCGAGCATTACCGCTACGATTAATAGGTTAGGTTTTTTTGCCAGACGGTGATATTTTCATCCTGTCTGTAAACAAATATATACTATTCCAGTTACATCGGCACTATTTATTGCAGTAATTTTAAAAGAGAAAATGGCCTATATGAACGGACGACTGGGTTGATAGATAAAGGGCCTTTGAATAAACCTATACATAACTATTCTGAGTTGTTCACGGTCGGTTAGATCAACACCTGTTTTCATTAATGCAAAAATAATGAGAGAATCTGAGTGTCATACTGCAATAACCTATAGACTTTTTGTTTCTTATGAAAGTATGTCTAATGATGGCACACCAGCATTGTGCACACTCCGGGATTGTAGGTGTGTCTTGTTTACAGAAAATACATCATTTTTCTAGCCACTTTGATATCATTGTCTGATGCAGAAAAAAGCAACACCAGCAGCTGTTTCCGGGGGCATTAATTAAATAGTACTGATTGGTAATTGAGTGAGGTTCACGGTGAGTCTACCTTGATGGGCAATTATTGAAAATTACTACACTGCACAGGTGTTGTATACTCGCACTTGGTTATCAAGTTTGTCTTTTGCAATCGAGGCCAGTCCTCCTTTGTCCCGAAGGGAGAAGCACCCGTCTAATTGAGCCAAGATAAATGCTTGTTTTGTTTCGGTAAACCGTGACTTAAATTGGTTTGGCAATAAAGGTGATGCACCCGTTAAAACGAAAAGTGTACTTAAACAATATCCGTGCTTATTTGATTGAATTTTATCTATCGATGCGTTTTCCTCAGAAAATAAAAGACTCAAGTAAACAGAGACCATTATTGTTTTGACACATTTCGGGTTTGAAAGGAATCCGATGAGACAGCTCTCACACGTCATGTCACTTTCGGCTAGTTAAATTATCTGTGTCTATTTTTGCGAAAAATATGTTGGAAATAGTAATCCCCAATTTCTTTTACGTCTGCATTCGAAATTATCTCCCGAGTACCTGGAATGTATTTAGGCTCACCTGTCTCGGTCCATGCACACGTTAAAAGAAGGTTATTGAGCATAAAAAGGAAAACCTGTTATTTTTTATTATTGTAATGGCTGGATGAATTACAGCGTATTTTAGTGTTTGGTCATCTTCACATAGGTCCGGGTTTATTCATTGAAAACTATCTATTTACCGCTCTCTGGAGCGAGCGTTTCCCTTCCAAGTCTCAAAGTGGCATAATGTAATTTGATGGAACCGATACAAACAGTTACTTCTAAAATAAATAAATAAACAAATAAATAATTAACAGAAGCACTGATTTGTCATTGTGTATTTAGGCTCTTATAAAAGCTAAAAGAGAAAATGTATAAAAAATATGCTCGCTTAAAATTGTGCAACGTTATTTTAACAGGAGGGAGGGTAAACTAGGCCTACTAGTTTGCTTCAACTCAAAAGTATGTATATTTGCAGAATCATCAAACAATAATAACAGGATAAACTGCTTGATATTCCACATTTTTTCCTATCTACAATTTACAAAACCGACAGCTGCCACTTTAAGAGTAGTCTCTCAAGTACGGCTTCGCGACAAAGAGAATTTTTAAAAAATCAGTTCTCAACTATTAATCTTTATTGCTCAGGACAATCTATTGTACTGTAGTGACAAAACTTTGATTTTTATCTGTAGTGTTTGGTTTTCTTTTCATTTCATCTTAACTGTGCTGTAAAGCTGTCGATTGAATACGGGAAACACTTAAAATTAGATCTATATTTACCTTTGAGTGTGGGCGTTTCAATGGCCTTGTACGAAAATTAATCAACTAGATTGGTAGAGTTTGCGATTGCCAAACAGCGTAATAGATAGTATTTATAAAACCAATTGAAATATGTTAAATAAAATTATCTACTCCTAAAATGACTAAGGTTAGCTTTGTTGTGTGTTATGTTAAAAAAGGACATTTTGAGCATATGGCTGCTGATATACTTATTCAACTTTTCGTTTTGTTTATCTAGCTCTGGCATCTTTTTCTAATTTGTTGTATATTATGGTTTGCATATTAGAAATTGTAAGATAAGCACAAGAATACTAGTCTCTCATTTCAGAAAATCAATGCCAAAATAAAGACCCAACAGCAGGTAAACGGATTGCCGTGTCATAGTTATTGTAAGTGGGGGAGGAAAAACTGGTCGATAAAATAGATTAGAATATAAACGTTTCTGTGTACCAAGCTTTAGCGAAAGAAAATAGAATTAAAATGAACTGGTATGTGGAATTTTAATACTACAATGACGAAAACATATCCCAACGCTTAGAAAGTTTGCTACCGGCCAGAATCACCCCTACAATTTTAACCATTTATTAAAACACATCAATGCAATTGTTTTTGTACAAGTGAGAAGAAAATTTACTAAACTTTGGTAAATGGCAAATACCTAGTTCCTATCAACTTAGAAATCGAAATCATTTTATAGCAGATAAAAATGATGGATACAGATTCAGTGCTCAGTCTACTGTTTACTGGCACTATATGGCTAACTGTCACTTGTAACACGTCTATATGCAGGAGCAAATGGAACATAAAAATAGAATAGTGACGAAAAAATATTTAAAATCTGCGTCATAGGAAAGGAGTGAGTAGGTAACAGGATGGGCATAAAAGATGCATGATAGACACGTACGTCAGGAACAAAGAAACGATTTTCTCAATCTGGGCATGGATTCAAACCACAAAAATTAACCTCTTGATTAAAGCCCTCTCATATTAATAGATCTCCCAGTTATTAATGATGATAAATGCAAGATTGTAATACAACACTTTTTGTATGTGCGATAAACAAAAGGCGCGTTATGATAGAGCGTTAGTTCTTCTTTAATGTAATTTACGCAAGAAATAAGGGATTAATCTGATCAAATATTCTTGGAAATGCCGTTATGTGGGAGGAATGAAGGCGCAGACACCTGTCACTTGGCAATGTGTAAATGGCAGTCTGCGTGTTGGACTTTTAGAAAGACAAGTTAATTTTCTTAGTAGAAGAAAGTCACAATAACATGTCCACATTGACAATTCAGTATGAAAGGTGCTTTTACCGCATTATATCAATACCATCATCAATGTGCAATTCATTAATGAAAAATACATTTTACACTCAGTTACATTAGATCAGCTTATAGCGAGGGGTATTCTTCCTCCAGAACTAGGTAAGTATGGAAAAAGAGTGCATGGAATGAACCGTCTCACTACTGATATTCACATGAGTTTAAATGCTTCTCTCCAATGGATTAATCTTGTCTTTCTCACTTTGTAAACACACATTGGGCTTTGCAAGATCACTTGAGACTCACAACAGTCTTTTGTTGAAACATAAAGAATCGAGTTTGAAAGACACGACGCAATGATCACGCTTTCAAATATTGATACATTCACTTCATATGCACAAACACTATTGAACGATTACGGCACAGTTGGTAAGATTAAGGGTGTCCCAGGTTATTCATATCCGGCGTTCGTCTGATAAATTATATTTCTATCTGGTAAACGCCCTGTTTTGTTCATGACACACGATAACTGTTATCACGTTCTCTGCTTCCTGGCTTCATTATTTGCTGTAGCATATTGTATTATATTAAAGCAAGCTAATGCAGTTTGACTGACATTAACGTCACAGGCAAATCACGACACGGGCACTTCTTCCAGCGACTTTGCGAAGAATCACGCCTTGTTGGTCTCACTAACTAGCAAAACAATCACTTCACTGTTTGAAGGCAGACACTGCTATGCACCCTTCGCTTATCTTTCACACTTTGCCACTGAAAAGATTCGGTTTAAAACTATCATTTAGTCCAAGAATGAAAAGTCTAAAATTTTGTCTTGAAGATCACTTTGTTTACATTCGTTCAACTTTGGAGTACGTAAAATTTTTGTGCAAAAGCTCAGAAATGACTTCCAATTTGATTTCCTAAGCACCTGCACGACTCATGACCTAAAACCCGTATTGATGCTCATTTTGTGTTATCTTTTTCAGACAAATGTAAAGGGCCTTGGAGAGTCCATGGTTGTTTTGGAGGTAAAAACACTTCTGTCTATCATGCTTATACACTTTGCTCTCTCTCTCTCTCTATCTCTCTCTCTCACACACACACACACACACACACACACACACACACACACACACACTTAAACAAGATAATATTAAAAACGTGATTTGATGTAACATTTTAATGCTTAATGTCATATTTATAGGGAACGGCAAACGGACTCAGCCCGAGCCACGACCACATCACAATGAACTCCTTGCAAAACAGCTGAACTTAGCAGAAATAGGAATTCTTAAGAAAATCTTGAAAGCGACAAGAACTGAACGTATGGATTTTTTGAACTCGGACAAAATAAATTCAAAATCGCTATCAAAGCATCAGCATGACAGACAAGCAGAGTATAGAACAACCAGACTCCCCCTGTTACCGCTCCAAAGCAATTCACACCTAACTCCCGAAAAAATGTTCGACGGAAATTTAAAAGATAACCACAACAGAATCAATCTAACAGAGATCTATTTTCAACTAAAAAGAACCACGCTAAGAAGACTGGTAAGTGTACAGCTCTCTGGCAGTGATAGCACAATCATGAAACCTTGTGAACTTTGACTCTGCTGCCTCCACTTTTCACTTGATCTTTCTTTTCACAGGAGAAAATAAGGGACTTAAAATACTTTGGCGCCTTTTTAAACTACGATAAGTGAAATTGTTTTTACGATAAAGACAGTTAAAGAAATTTAAAGGCATGTCTTTGATTGTGTAATTAACCCAAAAACAACTTGACGAGCAAGGGGAGCTGTCCACAGATCTGTCGGCATTCTTGCCTGTCGCAAATCATTAATCTCAGTATGTTGTTGTCATTCACAAATTTGTCCTCAGCATTGTTAACCTGTGTGTGTACCCATGTGTTGCTGAAAGCGTTTTAGACCCCATTCCCATAAACACCATCAGTCTGCAAAGATTGATCCAGCTCTGCGGGGACTCTCGCTGTGTGCAATCGGCTTAATTGAATGACACGCCTCCTCCTGTTTCCAACTCAGCTTAATCACCAGCCTTTCTGTATTCTACTTGGCCCCAGGAGGCGTATTAATCTCTGAGTGCATTCAGCGAGAGTCCCCGCGGAGTTGGATCAATCTACGTAGAGAGGGGTGTCTATGGGACCATTCCCACATATATTTGGGTCGATCTATCTCCCTGAGGAGTCTCACTAAATTGCTAACAAACTAACGGGCTTAAACGTCTGTCACGCCTAGTAAAACTGGCAGGGGGTAATTATCTTTACCCCTAGCTGATTCGGTAGGCGTGACAGACATTTAAGTCCTTTGAGCTGATAGCAATTTAGCGTGAACCCCCAGGGAGTTAGGTCGATCCAGATGGAAAGATCTAAGTATGGGAACCCAGTCTATGAGCGCAATCAGAACAAGTTCATCCGCGGATCAAATATGGCCGACCCACTTAAAAGCAATGTCGACTTATCATCTGATGGTCTCCCGGGCTCCACACGCGCTGTCGCTGCAGGGCCTAGCAATTGAACCTCGAAGTCGATATTTAATCCGTTTGAGGGCGCGTGTGGAAGCGGGGAGACCATCAGGGAATTAGGTAGCTTGTTTTTAAGTGGGGTCGGCCATATTTAGTTCCCGGATCAGTTAGTCCGCCGATCATCTGTTCTGAACGCGACCTATGGGAATGGGCTTTAGTTGAACAAAAGCTTTAAATCCATGCGTGTATCGTAGGACAAAATGGATGGAATGATTTTATGATATTATGATGTGATGTTTTGAGTTATACACTGCAAGTGTATAATTAGGCTTCGTTCACATGCAATGTCTATTTTCTAAATTCTGTTTTCTATTCGCGCTATCTTATGATCACGGTCTGTGCCCTGAATATCCCGCCGCGTAATAACTGGCAGCGCGAGCCAGTTACTTATAGTAACTTACAGTAACTGGCTCGCGCTGCCAGTTATTACGCGGCGGGATATTCAGGGCACAGACCGTGATCATAAGATAGCGCGAATAGAAAATAGAATTTAGAAAATAGACATTGCATGTGAACGAAGCCTTAGTCTTGTGTCAAGTGTTGGCTGGGACTTTAACGCCTCAAACGTGTAAACTTGGGACAATGTACGAGTGTAGGTGATCTCAAAGCTCTGGTCTTCTGGGGAGACTGTTAATTTTGTCGATATGATATGGATTGGTGGATATTTAAAAGGCACATTAAGGAGCCTTGACAGCCCTTTAGACATGGCACCTTAATTATTATCTCTTTCTACAAGTCGAAAGTCGACCAAAATGTAGAGTAAGAACAAAAACGTGAATGACAACGTTATACTGCTCTAGCAAATTCCTACAGTGTTATCGCCGGGATCACCCCAACTCCCAACAGATCTCTTGCATCGTAGACCTGTAATCCTGTTCAGCAAACTGTTTGTGGTTCAATTTGATGTTGACATGACCAACCCTTTGGTTTTCTCCGTGTTATATAGTCATCATTCGCGTATCGAAACTTGCTAACATAATTTTGGCTATGAAAAGTCCCTTGTGGTTGATGGCTCTCCGTTGCCGCCTTTGCAAACAAACCGATGATGTCTATGTTATACAACACGTTTTCATGATTGTGCTGTTATATCTAGAAAGAATATCTTATATCTAGAAAGGATAAAGCTTACCCTGACAAAATCTGTAGGTGTTACAGCATTTTAATGTTTTCCACTACTTACTAGGAATAGTACCTGAAGGAATAAGAACATGCAAGAAAGCAATTTGTTTCTTGGTGTTTCCGATTACTACGGTTCTAAGTTTAGATACAAACGGTTTATTTATAATTCGTCAACTTGGCAATTTCTCGCATTTATTCAGGATAAGTTAATCAGTGTAAACAGTTGTATGAAATATGAAGTGCCACAAATGGAGAAGATTTGCTGTTGTTCGATTTTGGATTGACGTATGTATTTCTCATTTTTTTAGGTCATGCTTACTTGATGTGTATCATAATTTATTAGTTAATGGCTACGTAATTAGTTTATCAACCGGATGGCTTAATGGTTAAGTGCTCGTCTCCGGAGCGGAAGATCGCTGATTTGTTCTCCTGACGGCTCATATTAATAATAATCTTCAAAGATCTGTTATATGCTGTATCCTCTGTCAATAATAGGCACTAAGAGGTAGAAGAAGGTGCTAAAGCCTAGTAGCATTGTCACTAGTCTTATCGCGTCTTGCGTCTTAACAGACATAGAAGTCCCCCCTCCCCCACCCTCAGTTTTATTTTTTCAATCACGAAGTAGTCATAAGGAAGGCGCTAAGGGAAATCCCCTACCCTCTCCCCACGTCGCTTATAGTTCTCTAAACAGTTACCCACACACGCAGGCACACTCACTTAACATAAACTTTTGCTATGACTGACAGTCCTGCCAACCCAGCATAAGCAATTTACCGAAAGTCAATTTGACTGAAAGAGGCCCTTGAATATTTCACATCGACGTATTAACTGGATTTAAAAAACATAATGTAAAAAGAAATCAGAGAAAAAACTTAAGGTATTTAAATGATCGCCGTTATTACCCGAGAGAGAAACAGAGGAAAAGGTTCTATTTTTTTCGTTATAATTGGCTAAATCTTCACGGAAATCATATGTGACTGGTTGAATCTACGTTTGCTGTAAATGTAATCCAAATAGATGCTATTCGTCAACATTTGTGTCAAATTGAGCAGCAGGTCAGGTAGAACTGGTGTATAATTGATGGACCGCGTGACCGCTGTACAGCGACTGAATAATGTCTAAGATGATAGGGGCGAGCGCTTCATTGATCTCTATTATTACCGGTGAATTGGGGGGGGGGGATCAATAATTTCCTTCAACAACGATATCTTATCTTCAACCGCAGGAAATGAAGATCACTTATGTATCAAAGTTAGTAAAATACACAACAAAGCATGAGACTGTAGAACGAACAATGATACATTTTCTTTCGTTCTTCTGGTTGATTTGTATGTCAGTAGGCCTACATCCCAGTTCCCGGCTGTCTAACGACAGGAGTATATCTTTGAGCTGCTCCTTTCAGTCTTAATCTGAAAAACCTGTCTTCTGCGACCAACCATGGAAAGGTGTTTTTTTTATTCCAATGCCGAAAAAATAAGTTTAAAGAAGATTACCCAGGGAATACATGTATATAACTTGATTTACACCGTATAGTGCTTGGTCCTTGCCCAACATGACATAACACAAACCCTGTATACATTTTATCAGAATTTAGACTATGACATTTTTTTTTTCAAAGTTTCAGATGTTGCAGAGGAAATGGAATCCGTAGTACCAGGCAGTTTCGTGTGCGATGGTTTCAACAACTGGCATTGTATCTTTCTGAAACCGCTGTCCTCGGCTAACCACGGAACCTGGCAAACAACGGGCTAGTTACTCATCGTTATCTGGGACACAGCGATTTCCGAAAATTATCTATGCCAGTCAGTGGAGAATATTCGTGAGATTTCCGTCTCTGCTACATCCCTCATCTAATCCACATCCCAGTGCAGATTACACCATAATTCAATTGAAGAAACTGAGAAGCATTCCTACTTTTTTCCAAGTTTAATGAAGATGACTTATTTGCTACAAAACTACTTTATAGTTGGCGTGGAACGTGGATACGTCTCCTGGAAGTTAAGATGGGAACTTAATGCAAATAGCCATGTACAGTTTTTTCCAGAAAACGTGTTTTGAAGTACCAGTCTTGTAAAAGAGACATCGAAACGTTTGTCTTGGAGTCTAGAAGAGATAGCCTCCTATTTGAAAGGAGTACTTCTATTTCACACGGAAGAGGACGATGATACTAAGTATTTTCATAATTATTTATTTTTTCATGAATTACATTATTAGGTATTTAATGCTGTGTAACATGCCATATTCTAGTGCTCACAAATAATACAATTACGTAAACTACTCAGTTATAATGACTTTTTGTACAATCAGCGAATGCTAGATTGAACAAAATGTAATAGTGATTTCAACGAACCAGGCGTGTTCTGTGGTCCATCATGCTCTTGTGCGAGACACACCGAAAGGTGAACGGTAATTCAACCGCTTTTCTGACACCACAGCGTACATAGAATTAAATAGATAATTGGCTTGTTGTGTCCAACACAGGTAATGCTTAGAAAAATCTGGTCAAAAACATAAATAGGTAAAATGGGGATTTCTTAAATAACATGGGATGATTTTTTATACATCTATCCGTCAAAGTAGATTATTACATTCGCTGACATAAATTATTCAGTTCCCATTAACATCAGTCAAAGTAGTTTTAGAAAAATTGCACTTCCTTCTTTCCAACTCGTTAAACCGATCAATTTGGTCCAGTGATTTAACAAACTTATAGTGAATAAAAGCAATTACAACTGTTTATATCTACTTCTACTACAGATTTTTGTTTGTACTAATCCTATCGAAAGTGAACTCTTACAAGACCCTGTACTAATGACTGGCTTTTGTCAATTTTACACGTTAAGTAGCGAACATGCAATCGTGCGAGAGGACCAGCAAGCGTCAATCCGTTGTGCTGTGATAGGCATTTAACGCCACAGATAGTAGTATAGCGCAACCAACTGAAATGTGAATGTCAAAACTTAATCGTTTATAGTGATAAAACATTGTACAAATTATGGTATTTGGGCTTGCCAACAATGATGATGAACTCTTAAGACCTGCCGTTTTACAAGGTTCCTGTACATTGAACCACTGAATGAAAACGGAATGCAATTAAAGGGCACTCGTCGACACACTGGCACATGAGACTTACAATGTAATTACACGCATTTGATGGGAGTGATACCCTTTCATGAGATCGATATGAAATGATTGTTTTTTAGAGATTGGACAAAATGTTACACCGACAATCCCTGTTTATAAAAGCCACAATCAAAAAAGGATAGATTGCAGAAGTAAACGTAAAGGCTATTTTGAGGAGTTTGATTGATGTGTGTAGGGGGAGGGGCTGTACATTAGGAAACATTTTCATTAAGGAAATTCGATTTTTTGTACTGTTAAGGGCCTTTGTTTTGACATTCCCTCTGATTTCAGTTCCTCTGGTATCAAAATCAATGGCTTGTGCTTTTCTTATACCCCACTGGTGTGACGAAGTGAGGGCAACAAAGTGACAAATAATAATTTTTAAAATGCTTTTTTGCGGTCATCCCAAAAACCACCTTAAACGAATTATTTTAGTGCGTAATTTCTCATCAAGATGTTGTATGGAAGCCAACACAGGCAGTGTCAAGTTGTTATTAGTTAATATCGCAATGGAAGTCAATTTAATCCTGAAATGACAGCAGTGCGGGTAACGAAATAAGAGACGAATACTTTCATTTTTCTTAAAATTTTATTTATCATACTTTACGTGCAACATAAAAACATAAATATCAGATCTGCATAACACCGAAGGTGTCAATGAAGAAATGCAAAATAGTTTTTGGCCAAAATATCTATTCATGAAGACGTTTTGTCCCACAGCACAATATAAACTATAACTTTTGTAAGTGATAACCCCCGACTGATGACAAACATTTCAGATTCACTTCCTTTATCGTTTTGTTTACAGATAAAGAAGTGCCCTGTTTAAAATTGCGGGACATAAAAGCACCTTAAAGTAACGGAAGGACAACAAATAAAGTCAATTATTAACGGATTGCTTTATCTGACGCACGCTAATTTCAGAACTACCCCATCTTAGTTTCAGTTTCAGGAAGATTTCAGCATCACAACTTACAAATACCGTTACATACATTAAGTGACTGTTGATTTTTCACTAAATTATGTGTATGATTACCAACATCTTCACAGAAATAGATAATGAAAAATACATTATCAAATTGCCCTACCCCGACAACAAGAGCAGATAACTACATTATAGAGACAGTGCAAGGGGAGTGTTGTTTAAAATATTTTCCTTGGCTCGTATTGCCTCTCACACAAGGCCCTTTTCATTCATGAAACATCCTTTGCACTAAATAGCGAATTTACTAACTGTAAAACAAACAATAACTTATGATGAATTCAGATTTAATACTAGACAAGCTGGAAAAATACAGACAGAAAAGTTATTCCCGTTGCTCCACTTAAGCATAAACACGCACATTCTAGTTAACATCGAAAATATTTCCCAGCTTTGAACGTTGAGTGCCCGACTTCATAAACAGCGAATACGTCTTCCTTTACACGACATCATCTTTTGGACCGATTCCTGTTTAAAACAAGTTGTCATTCTAAACCATGTGTACAAGTTCAACTCTTTTATTTGAATTCTTGATTCATAAAAATGCTGCAATGCTTATATCGCAACAACAGATATACTTCTACATGCCACATAGAGATAAATTACTGCAAAAATTATTTAAAACAGAACTTTGACGGGTTAAAAATATGAGAAAACTGACCTGTTCATTTAAATACTAGTCTGACCTGTTCATTTAAATACTAGTACACGTATAAATATAATGACACATTATACATAACAAAGTTTGTGCACAATTAGTATGAATCAAGCGGTGTCTCTTTATTTTAGACAATAAAAGAAGAAATTGATTGCCTCATCTAATGCAATTAATGTTTCAATTTATAAATAACTTAGCACATGTTTACTTGAAATTTTAAAGCTGATTACGAGTTCATAACACAAAAAACTCTGATAGTTGACTTGCATTGCAGTGCTTAAAGAATGATACACAGTTGAAAACAAGGGAAATGATTACAAACGTTCAACGGTGTGAATTTAACAGAATAATAGTCACATTTAATTTAAATTGCCCATTCGAAGACAGTTTCACATGTGCACTGTGCAGGTGAGCAGAGACCTGTTCAATCTCCGTCTCTTCAATTAACCCATAAATGGATGGATCCTGCTCAAGGAATATCCCATTTCTTGAACCAATCTGATAGAGGAAAAAAAGTGATGCAATTAATAACAGTTACCATCATAACTCAAACACAGGAAATTAAGAGCAAAACTATCAGTGTGGTGATATGTTACAACCCTGAATCTTATCAAATCTACCAAAAAAAACATTAACTTGGGGTAAAAAGTACAGGCAATTAAGATATCAGCATACCTTATTGCTTCTTCAGTAAAGGGTGAAGGGCCACAAGCACAGATCATCACTTTCTTTCCTTCTCCAATAGGGGGAATAAAACTTTCTAAGATCTCCTTTCTAATTCGCCCCCTTAGTCCATCCCAATTGTCGTCTGCTTCTGAGAGAATGTGGAACACCCCAAATCTGGCAAAAAAGGCATTTTTATTTATTTTTTTTACATAAACTGACTTACCATTGTCAAACTTGGTAATTTTTGGCAAAGAAAGTAAAGATTATTATCTTGCCTAAATCACAATAAGATTAACACCCAGCTAAAAAAGTTATCAACAATACACTACTTCTTTTGAGTTTAAGGTGGAAATATCACAACTTTTCATTCAAAAGCCCTGAGCATTAAATTGAAGCAGCTGGACTTTCAATTTTTTTCATGTATCAAAAGAATAAAATTTTTTTTCAAAGAAAAAATGAAAATAAAAACAGGAACAGGAATTGAACAAACCTTGGGTTTTCCTGTGCTAGTAGTTCCAACTGGTTCCTCCATAAAATATCTTTTTCTGTTTTATTGAAAAACACCAGTTTTATTTGCCTGTAAAAAAGAAGAACTCATCTTTAAACAACAGTACTGTATAGACAGGTAAGTGTAGCTAACCGGTCTATAATAACAGATTAAATGTAAATGACTTGTCATTTAAAATGGAAGGCAGGTTTTATACTGCAACACTAACTTAGACAAGAAAGAAAATGAGCTGCATCATCTGGTAATCAATATTTCATCATATGAAAGAACCTCTTTTGAAACCAAGTGCCACTATGAGAAATCTGGTCAAATAGTAACTTCAAAAGGGGCAGTTTAGTCTATTTTTGTCTAAATCAGTTCTGAAATATGAAAAATGTCAGTTAATTTCTAAACCCATAAGACACCACTTCGTAACACTTAT
This sequence comes from Lingula anatina, assembly GCF_001039355.2. The sequence goes on along the minus strand of NW_019776113.1, from coordinate 238,061 downwards.
CTGTACTCTTCAGATGTTCTATTCAACAAGAAAAATATTTGACAATGATTGTCTAAATAAAGGAAAAGGAGTCATATCTTTCAGGTGGCCATATTGGATTTGGAGGCCACTTTGATTTTTCAACTGCACATTTTTTCTACATATTCCCAGACTGAACTTGTCAAATGTGAAAAAGGAAAACACTTCCAAATGCATGTGTGAACACTAACCTGGATCCTTCCCACTCTTCTATCAAATTTTTATAAATTATCTTGACCATGGGTGTGAAGCCTGTCCCTGCTGCTAATAATATCAAGTGTGAGCAATCCCGCATGTGAGATTCTTGATAGTTTCCTTCATAGTTAGAAACTAATACTTTGGACCCTGCAAATTTGACAAAATATTTTTGTTTAATTAACTTCCAAAAGATTATATTAATAATAATCATCATCATCACTACTGAAATAATCAAATAAAATATGCTGTGTCATTAGGATGTAGCTAATCAAACCTGGGGTTATCAAAATTAAAACAAGTATTTTCCCCATGGCTGACAATCATGCATTTTGTTTCCACTTTCCAACACATGGGTTACACTCACCTTCTACCAATCTGTCAATGGCTGGTGTCAAAGCTCCACCTGGATAAATCTTTATCATTAAGTAAATTATTTCATCCTGTATGTCTTCTAACTGTGGAGGCACTTTATACTGCAATGAGGCTGTCACTGGGGTGTAGCTTCTGACTATGGACATGCCTTCAACAAAGCAACACACAAATATATATACACAGACAGAGAGTCAGACAGATGGGCTGAATGTAAGTAAGATAAAAGTGCATGCAAAACAGGCATAAACTTACAGCCTTTTACCATAACCAGTGAAATCCATAATCCTTTTTCCATTAAAAGGGTTACTTAAAACTAAGTACTCAGAAACGGGTTTATAGATCATAATTCTGAGAATGGTTCTGGATATGCTACACACTAGTGATTAAGAGACCAAGTGTAAAAATTTACAGGAAAACTTAATTTTTATGTATAAATGTCTAGTAGTCTTGCACTCGTTGTGTGGCCTTTAACTTACACACATCTCACTGATATAAAAATTCTCTTTGCCTGCTCTAGTTATTCAAATATTGCATTTTAATGTGTTTTCTGGACCCAAACACACATGATGTCACTTTTATTCATGCTGATATATCAGTCAATAAAAACTTCACATAAATAATAATAATCAAATCACTTTAACAAAGAGATGCTAAATGAAGTAGGTTAATTCATTTATATGATAAAAGTCTTAACTGGAGACAAACATTCCCCCACCATGTCAATAATTTAGAAATCAAATTTTACCACAGACATCAACAAACACCTACAGAGTTAGATAAAACCGATCCTCAGTTGTGCACAAGATGAAAAAAATGTGCAGAATTCATAAATCTCACCGGGTACCTATGCTCAATACCTCACCTTCTATATTAGCTTTAATATGTACATGATGACCTATGGGAACACTCATTCTGCATCCCTCTGGAAGCTGAACACAGTACAAGTGGGTATCATGACTGACTGGTTCTATGGACAATACTTTGCATTCTCGAAACACAGCCTCTGAAAGTATAACATTATACATAGGTCCATCTACTTTATATATTGTTTTTCATGCAAATTATAACCTTGTATACTTATCTTTTTCAAAGACCAAGATGTCATGGAATTAATCAAACTGGAAAATAAATTCTATGGCTCTTAGCCTTCTGCAAAATTTAAACCATGGCTTTTGTTTAGTAAAAGCAACATTCTAAAAAACATTATGATTATAAACCAGACTGTACTGCTGAATTCTGTTTCACAAAGAACTGTCTGGGTACAATACAGCTTGCTGAAAAGTATAAAATTCTGAAGGGTGCTTAAGCCTGTGCACTCAACATGTTTAAGAAGATGTATGGTTGTTCTTCACTACATTTTAGACATGAAAACCTGAAAATATAAATTAATTATCAAGCCCCCCCCCCCCCCTCAAATGATCCCATCTGCATCGTCCTTTATATGAGGTTTAGACAAGCATATTTGAGGTATTATTTGAGTTTTAATTTAAACCAATGAAAATATTATTTTTATGTGAGAAAAATCACCCATACTTAAAGACAGCCAGGATAGATCCTGGACATTATCTCAAAACATCTTAAACTGATTAGATAACCAAAATTGATTTACTGGAGTTACCAAAGTGTGTGCAACTAATTATTGTTTTTATCTTTCATAATATGCAAAAAGCAAAATACTTTACCAAATAAATCAAACAAGAGAAGCCAAGTACGAAGTCAATTTCAACATTTTACAGGAACGTGGTATAAAATTGCATTGCACATTATAGTTAGTGCTATGTATGTTACCACAGAAACACTTTCTAATTAGCATAAAATTGGAAATAAACTGTAAATAAACTGGAAAAAACCATAACCTTCTCATAGTAAATACATATCTATGTCATTACCATCGCTGATGCTACACCAATAACTTGGCCATGACTATAGCCCATACTGACATTGTCCTGGTGAGCTAAGGACTGCAGGTCTTGGGAGAACAATGTTTATTGTGTTCCACCACTTTTAATTAAATTCCAAAGTCTAAATGTAGGAAAGCCACATTCTTCAGTGAAGTATTTATAAACAATTCTGAAATAACCATCCACTGAAACCTTTTAATCATTTACTATCTTCAGCACCCTTTATACTAATTTTGTAATATTTCACATCATGCAGCTACTATTTCCAGTTCATACTTCAATAGTCATCTCATAACAAGCTATAAATAAATGCACCACAACTTAGTAAGTAATGCAATCTATTCCACGACCCTTTCTTGCACTTGCAGCCTTGTAGAATTCCAGTCCAATGCAGGTGATAGCTGGCAGTTATGAGGCACTGATGTGCCATTCAACAAGCAAAATATGAGAATAATGTGAGCATAATCATAATACTAGTAAATAATGCTTTAATTATTGACAATTTAGATCAATAAAGAACTTCCATGTAATCTCCGCTGGGAACTTGATAACCATTATACCAAGTGTGGTTACATTGACCTCTACAACCCTTTATTAAGGAAATGTGTTTTTTTTTTCATAGCAACACCAGTATTTAGCTGTTTTTCTTTTCTTCATTTTTTTTTTTTTTTTTGTAATGAGGTTTAAGAGACAGTTCATGTTTTTTGTCTTATATTTCCCCCTTACTCAAGCTTAAGTCTTGTTTTATTTATTTCAAATAATGGAATTTCAAATAATAAATAAAATTTACTTTTACTGTACAACCCTTACTTATGGAAATTGTTTTTTTTTATTTTTTTTTTACAGCAACACCAGTATTAAGTTGTTGTTGTTTTTCATTTTTAATGAGGTTTAAAAGGCGGTTCATGCTATTTTTCTTAACTGTCTGTTATTCAAGCTCAAGTTTCAGAGGCATGTTTCATTCATGACAAAATTGTAAATAATTTACAAGTTTCACTTTTTTTACACATAGTAATAGAAAAAATGTAAGTCATCATTCACTTGGCTTAAGCTTCTGTTATCCTAAAAATGTATATATCTACAGCATAACTTTGAATTTGGAATTTGAAAGAGTAATAGTCATTATATGTTATAAAAATTAATATTTTAATTATTGATAGTAATACAAATATTCTCCATAATATTTGGCAAAATAAGAGAAACAAAATGATTTCTCAAACTATTCAGCTGTCACATTTTGTGTGGACATTTATAAATATGCTGTAATGCATATGTTTATCATCCTATTCTGCATGATTTTAAACATATAATTCTTTCAAGAATTCTAAACATCTCTTCCCTTCATCTAATCTTTAATGCGGTTAATAATACAGTCAAAATCATCATTTATTATGTTTATTTTTCACCTGTTTACCAATATACCTGTTGAGATTTCACAGTATGGGTCCCAGTGTATAATTGGTTTCAGTTCTTCAGATTGCTAGTAGATCATCTGAATAATGGTATTATCAAGCACTTGCCAGGCACATTACACTAACCTTTGTTTCCTGTTTCTTCGTATGTATTATGACCTTCTAATGGATCCCCAAGGGCCAGCCAGCGTCTGCCCTCAACCACCTTACGGAGAATTATCTCTAATTTTCCTGTCCCTTTAGAAACTCGCACTGGAAGTGAAAGAAAGAACTGATGGTAATTTCTGTTTTATTGCAAAGTGATATATTGGCTTATTCAATAAAGGTGATGGCGAAGTGCCCTTTGCAACATTACAGCTATCCATTTTCAATAAGAAAAAGTGAAAAACAAAATGTAAATATCTACCAATATAACTTGTAACTATGGTAAACAGGGGAAAATCACACATTTCATAAAATAAAATATAGCATGCCCCTTGACAAATGACATTTAAATCATAGAGACTGAAAATGTCAAACAAGATTAACTTGCCTTTGAACATGCAAAATCTATGTAAAACTCATTTCCTTAATAGATCAGAGAAATAGAGAAATTGTTCATGTCTCAGCTGAAAAGTAAGATGAGAAATGCAACAGCAAGTCTTGTATCAGTTCATATATATTATTTGCTTAACCGGCACAGAATATAGAATAGGAAACAACAACTGACAACTCACCTCCACATTTTTCATGTACTTCATTTGCCAAATCTATGAAACCATGAAAAAGTAAAAAGGGAAAATTTACATGGTTACATAATAATTTACATACAAAATACATAATGGATTTAAAAGAAGAAATAAGGGAGGACAGAAATTCAATCATACACAAAAATATGTTTTAAAATAATGTGTGAAAGCCAAGTACAATTCATCAGGGGTTACATAAATGTTCCTTCCCTGCAAGGAAAATTTGCCAGGTCTCAGGTAAATTGACTTGAGTGAGTGAAAAGATGCCTGCCAATTTTTGCCAAAGTCTTCCTATGAGATGGCAAGTAGAAGATCTCTGTATCTTTCATTTTAACTGAAAAACTAGTCTATAGGAAGGTAAAATTCAAGCTAAGTCCAAGAGAGCATATCAACTTTTTTACCCAATGATAATTTTCTTTGAGTACATAAAATGAAAAACATTTCAAGGTGCATTTGGAGGAATTCATCACTGATATAGCAGAATAAAGTCAGAGGAAAGGCTTCCGTCTAGTTCCCCATTGCCACCTACCAAGATGCACCATGTAAGTCATGTCTTTGACCACAACAGCTGCCTGCAGCTTTTGTCCCTTCTTGTCAATGATGACATGTTCTCTGAGGATGTCATTCCACCTGGTATATATAGTCAGGGTAACACTGCTGTCATTTTGGAACCAGTCCAACCTGTAACATGACAATATGGTTAAGTTAGAAACATTGTATGCAAGAACCAGTCTTATTTGTAATTTTATAGTTGTTAAGTGGCAGACAGCAATGTAACACTTTAGATCAAGTCAATCTGTAACATCACAATATGGCAAGTCAAAGGTAATTAAATGTCATGCAGACAGAGAGGTTTCTATGCAATCAGAAAACAGACTGACTTTGAATCTGCTTTAAAATATGAACAAACTTCACAGTGAATCAATAACAAAAATAAGATTGTTTCAGAATGTTCAATTTGCTCTTAATACCAGATAATGCAAGCAGCCAGTTTTCAAAAAAAAAAAAAAAAAAAAAAAAAAAACATTCTCATTTATCTTAGGTTTTCATATTATGTGTGACATATATCCATTTACAAAAACAGTCTGCATTACAAGTTTCTGTGTTCATCAAGATACTGATTTTCGTTCTTTAAATAATTAAATGCAACATTTTGAGGCCTACATTTCCACAAATGCCACAGCAGAGCATTGCTACAGTGGGTGCTATCAAGATAATTATCTTCTCTAGCGCAATGTTTCAGAGAAGGCACATTACTGAGGGCACATAATTATACACAATGACAAATCTTACATTTTAATGCCGTCATTAATGGGAAACTGTAGTTCTCAACTAACAAAACTCTTTATCTCAAAAGTGCAAATGTAGTCTAAAAGAACAAATGACATAGTGATACACATATCTTATCCAAATTTTGAGATAGAGAAAAAGTTAGTATTAGTAACAGCTTTTCACACATGCAAAATTGTTTCATTTCAGTAGTATCAGAATCATTTTTCTTACCTTGGAGAAGGTTTTTCCTCCGGTATATGAATGGGTGGAGGGGCAGGGGGAGGCATGTGTCCTAAGAAAATAAAGTTTAAGTCTGGTATGAATATACCATGCATGAAGTTGGCAGTCTTTAACACAAGTTTTCAAATAATGTTGTTATTCAAATAATGTAGCATTTTCACATGTTCAAAGATCTTCCTCACCCAATTGGAAATTAAAAGGAAACTTCCTCAATAATGAAAATAATTACCTTTGGCACTGAGAAGACTACTGTAGAGTTTCTTAACAAGAGGGGAACCTGAAAGATATAATATTAATTAATACTAGTTAAGTCTATCTTTATTCCCATGCCTGAAAGAGCTATACATATTCACATTAAATAATAAACACAATATGGGACTTTTTGTTCACTATATTTCTTTTTAATGATATATGAGTACACAGTTACCTGATTTTTCAACTGGCACTGGAGTTGCTTTTAATTTTCCAATGTAGCAAGACTCTAACATAGACTCAATGTTTACCCATTTGTGGACCTTAAATATATAAATGATAAAGACTAAGAGGTGAATTTTCAAGACTTAAAAGATTACAGATACGTTTCAAGTTGAAATTTGACAAAACATGGATTTCTACTACTCGTAAAGTGACCAACTTCTATTCTTGAATGTATACTGCATGCTGATAAAAACAGCTAAAACAATTTATATATATCAAATTAAGAAATATACACAAACTGTCATTTACCCTGTCTCATTTACAATTCTCATTCTGAAAACTGAAACATACTACTGCATGCTATACTTACCTCATCAAACAATTGTGTCCCATCTTTGCCAGCTCCTTTCATCAGTTCATCCACACCTCCTGGGTGATATTCAAAGTAAGGGGTGATGTTATACACTTTACCTTGAAAGAAAAATTAAACCTTATGTTAACTTCTCAATATATGTGAACAAATGTCTAAAAGTACCCTGATATATTTAACATCAGCCATCTTAAATTTTGGGCCAATTTGCAGACAAACTGGAGAAAATGAGTAAGAATCAACGAATAACATGCTATCATAAATCAAAATTCAAATTTATTCGCATGCATTAAAAAAATCTGATAAATCACACCCACCATACCTCGCACAGCCATCCAACAATTGTTAACAGTGTTGTGTTTGGCAAGTTCTTCTGTTGTTACATCAAATGACCTTCCACCAGTCCCAGTTAAATCCTTCCCACTTTTGGTCAGCCTGACCCAGTCCATCAGTGACCGGCCGGGCTTCAAGGCCACTTTGTGTCTGCCTGCTGCTCCACTCACTCCAGCTCTCTGGGCAGAGAAAGGAGCTGGGAACTGTGGGGCTGTTAGCTTGGACATTACTAACTGCAGTGGAGGCCAGTGCTCTGTACGTAACTGGATTTACGTCTACACCACTGATGAAATGTCCCTACTGGTTTATCTCTATTAATTTATTATCATTGTGTTGCCATGCTTCAATTAATTCAACTAAAAGGGAGAAACTCACTATTATAACAGTTCATTTTTTAACAAAAACAAAGAGAAAACAGTTTGAGTATGATGGTATGATAATGGAAAAATCGAGGCACGCAAATACAGTACAGATCGACTTGGATTTTCACTGAAGATTTCAGAGAAAATTAAGCTGAGTTAAAGCAAACGTTTCTACATTGCGACAATTGCATCTTTAGTCACATATTCCACTGTCTACTGAAACAACGCCACAATTTTCAGAACTATGAATAACTAATAAAGCCAATTACCTACCTGAAATTGTGTGACATTTCGTAAACACCTGCTGTGCCTAAAATTCTACCCGACCTTGACTTTGATGTCATGATTTCTGTCTCCTTTTGCAAAAGAATGTTAGAAAGTCGGATAAGTAGCAAGGTTACAGATTAAAGAGATTATATCTTCATGTGTTAATTCATGGTAATGTTTTAACTCATGGTCATGTTTGAGTTCAGTTCTGGAAATGGGTCTTGAGATTCTTCAGGATTTACTGTCATCCGCACTTTTTAGTCACACGATAAACGTTCAGAGATTTTTTAAGCCCAGGTACATGTAGGCCTACATGTATATGCCTGAATAAGTTTGAGCAAGTTCTCAGGAGGAAGTGGTCAGAAGACCTGTTCTGTGCGGATGTAGCCTATACAGGTCCGTTTATTAAAAGTTATCTGTGTAAATATTCTATAGTAATCTTTACGCAAAAATTTATTTAATTTGTACTAAAAAGAAGCTGACTCTTGTTTGAAAGAATATATAACTTCTATTTTTCATTCATGTTTGGGAAATAAGTAGAACTGCCATTCAGATGCAATTTGTTAAAAAAAAAAAAAGACAGAAAAAAGGGGGAATAAACCTGTATAATATTTATGTTTAATGTCACCGAGTAGAATTAGATGTTGTGGTATGGATGAGGATCCCCAAATCAAAATACTTTCTTATTACATTTACTCGTACAGTAGGTACATGTACATGTAACAACAACAATAACTGTTCACAAGCAAAGAATTTTTAATAGCTCATCAAAGACTAGTAAAATTCACAAAAGAACAGCCGCATTGATTAGAGGATGTGTTATGTTATGTTATCTATTGATAAAATTTCGGCAGCATCCATTGATCTTTAGTAGGCTAGCACGTAGAGCATCAGCAAATCTCAGAGAGGCTGTAGATCTGCTTCCTTGGTGAACGTGCCGGTACTTACGAGGCGCAGCAGAATGTTCTTAGTTCAACAATTTTGGATGGCCGTCATTCAGAGTAGCAGATTGTCTGAAAAAAAAAGACTGGCAGTGTGACTCTGGTTTTGCTTTTCGTTTTAAGTGAGTATCGATTTATTTCAATATCAGAAAAGGAACTTACACTCCTATTCAAATCAGAAAGAAACGGAAGAAAAAGAAAAAATACAGATTAAGAGCTTGAGAGAGACATTTTTCATAAACGTACCATTAGTACTTCTTGTAGCTCTTGTAACCTTTTCCGTAACTAGTTCCGAAAGAATTCCCATAGCCATAGCCGCTTCTATAGCCATGCCCGTGACCGCTGCCAACGTAGCCAGTGCCGTAGTCAGCGTAACTTCCATAAGTACCGTACCCAGCCGCGTACGTACCCCCATAGACTTTCCTACCGACTCCGGCGTAGCCCCTTCCAGCAGCGTAGCTGCTGGCTCTATAGACAGGGCCTCCTGCGTGGTAGATTGGCTTGTAGGGATACGGAACCAACGCAGCAGCAACGGCTAAGGTCGCAGCGAGAAGAATGAGCTTCAGCATCTTGGCAGCGGAAATCTTTTCGTCAGAGAATGTGCGTATGCTGAGGCACTATTCAGACACTGGTGAAGTTGAGGGTTTTTCAGTTGGGTTTTTATACTTGTTAGAAGAGCGTGTTTGAAAACACTCAGATTTTGTATTAAAAGATTAATTCTTTTGATGTGGAGATTCCTTATAATTGAATTTGAGATATTTGAATTACTTTTCGTCTAAGTTACTTCTAATATCTCACACTAAATGGCTGGATTTTTCTTTAAAATGAAATAAATGTCTATCGAACGATAAATCAGCAGTTTTAATGAAATGTGACAATTAATTGGGAAATTTCCGGATTTTATCTCTAATTACTTCACTTTTTTTTCACTACTGCCTGTTGTGCGCTTGTAATGACCTGGATATAAGACCTTTGATGCAGAGTGTAATAGCCAGTGATTTCAATGAAAACGCGTTATATGGCGTTTGTTCAATAATCGTTACACGAGTCGATCAAAATTCACAGAGTTTGTTTTGTTTTATATCACGCCGAAGATGTCAGAACAGACATTTACACAATATAGTATGAGTTACCTTCATACATACAAGTCTTTTTAAGAATTCAGTCTTGAACACAAGGGGATTAACGTCCCTGTTATCTAATGGCGCTTCTCTTTTTTTTTCCATTGTACTTTTCCAACTCATTATTTGGTACATTTTGTATCAAGAGGAAATGTTATGTTGTACTCTGTTGTAATGCGCGACAGAATAATTCCCACTCATCATTTAATGGCATTGCGTATAGATGGATATATTTTAATAAATACTGAAGCACGTGAAACTTCGCTCAAAATCTTATCTGACGAAGAAAAGATTGGCAATTATATCTAAACAACCTCAACTGGCACGCAATTCACAAACAATTAATTTTATTTCTTGAAAGCTTTGCGGAAAAAAGGACTAATGCATTTTCCCACAGTATCTTATATTTATCGAATTGTAAAAATCTACGAGGTCTGTAATTACTTAAAAGTACATTTTTTTCTTTAGAGTTTTATCCTTCAATATGCGTTTTTTGCTCGGCGTGTCTTAATCGACTTTTTTATAGTAAGGCTGCCATTAAATGTATGCAGTTTAGTTCTACAATACCTGCGTTCTTAACTAATAAGACATCTTGCTGAAATTAAGCACGTATCAATTATGGGGTAAAATGAACGTGTCGATAGAAAAATATTGAGATGAGAATAATTGAGCTTTTCATTTACTTTTGTCGTTTCCAAGGTTAAAGTGAGAGTGACCATGAAAGTTATGACCGTTTAGTACCTAGATACTCAGGGGTTCTTATAAAGCAGTATTCAATTGAGGACCATTAGTTCACTTTGCAAAAAGTCTGTTTTGGAGTCTTTGTAGAAAACGGAGACGTGGAATCACTGGCAATAAAGAGCCGCGTTCATTACGTCTGTTTTCGACAGTTTCAACTTAAAACAGTTCTTCTGCAGAATATGGCCGCTATACAGAATGAAAATAAGTAGCGACTTCTTTGTTTTGATTTTGGTAGTCCGCTAAACCAACCCCCCTACAGATTAACATTTGAAGTTCATCAGTGCGAAGGATGATGTACAGGAACATGGTAATGGATTATGGAATTCTTGATAACTGGTTTAAGGTAGTCTATTCGGGACTTTCGCGACAAATATTTTTATTATCGAGAAAAAGTACTTTTTCATATTCGCCTATTCGCGTATCATTGCTCCACCCTTCCCTGCATTCTGTTTTGCTCTGTTTCTAATTTCAAATAGATTCAATATTGGTTCGTTTTAATCATTATTCGTTTAGAACTAAATTATCTAAAAATAATATACTTATAAACGAATCATGATTCATATAGACTGTCATGTCTTCCTGACTTTTCAGAAAAATATACTCAAGATTTGCTAAAAGTGATGGAATATTTTGAAAATTAAAGATATAGGCCTAAATATTATTTCAACGTTCACTAAGATAATTGCCACAAACCCCCATATAGCATTGACCAATAAACAATTTCACAATTTTCAACTAGGACAAAATTTCTTGAGTAATGCAAAACAGTTGGTTTAAATAGTATACCCTGAATAGCAGATCATAGCAGAATGGAAGGCCACGTGTACGCTCATGGCCTAGTCACTGATGTTTGTAGGGCCTATAGTTACAAGTCAGTTTTGATTAGCACTTTTGTAGGGTGTCAATGCTTCGTCTTAAAAAACGAGGTATAGCTTGGTAATTTTTTTTTTGTGTGTGTGTGTGTGTGTGTGTGTGTTTGGGCGCAAGCAAAAGGACATGGCTGTTCGCCCTGGAATCCGTCATCCAGCGATATAGTACAAAACAAAATACCTGGCCAGGTACACCGTTAAACTATAGTCTAGAAGGATCATACTAGATGTGTCGTCAAAAGATAAAATTGTCAGCATCTTCTCTGGGGGACAGTGGCAAAAAGCATCAAAACCCAAGTTTCCAGAGAGATATCTCAAACGTGTATAGTATACCTTTAAGATATTTGCTTGTGTAGAGCCTATATTAAGTATTAAATCGGTTACAATAAAAATTAACGGGCCTGCCGTGTATGGATGTGTTAGAGGTGCAAAGGCGACGCAATACCAAAATTGCACCTCCTGCCGTTTGACGCATGGTTTCGAGCATACACCTTGTTTGATCAAATTGTTTATATAAATAATAAGTTTCCACAGAGAGAGTACCATTCTAAGGTTTTTAGTGTTTGTAGAACAACCCAGGTTTACTTCTTTCTTTTTCTTATTGGTGAAATGTATGTGGCCTGAAAAGTTTTTCAAAAAGAAGAGGACACTTTATAAACTCCTTTATTCTGCTATTTACTATTATGGAATGCATTTGAACACGTTGGTTAGTGAACAATCGCTCTCTCTCTCTCTCTCTCTCTCTCTCTCTCTCTTTGTGTATGTGTGCCTTTTCATTTAGAAGCTTCAGTCCTTTCTGTTTTGTCTTAGTTTTAAAACCTTAAAGTTAAAGATCTCCCTCTCTTTCATTGTGCCTTTTATTTAGAGTCTTCAGTTATTACTGTTTTCTCTTAGTTTTAAAACTGTAAAGTCAAAGACACGGTAGCCATCTTTGTTGATACAACGTGCAACGCGAACGAAACAGGGTATCACAGAAAACTGAACCCTAATTAAACATTAGCACATTGGATTTTAATTACATTCCAGCAAACGTCAAATATTCTTAGCGAAACTAAAAGATGAAATAAGGATGATCCTTTCGATTTCAATAAACTTAAACAATAAAACCGTTGGGTAATTTGAGTTTTAAAATCTCACTGTGTATAAACAGTTTACCCATCGAATCTGGTATTATGTCAAATGNTCCATAAAAATAAAAAAGTGTGGCCTAAGTATTAAATCGGTTACAATAAAAATTAACGGGCCTGCCGTGTATGGATGTGTTAGAGGTGCAAAGGCGACGCAATACCAAAATTGCACCTCCTGCCGTTTGACGCATGGTTTCGAGCATACACCTTGTTTGATCAAATTGTTTATATAAATAATAAGTTTCCACAGAGAGAGTACCATTCTAAGATTTTAGTGTTTGTAGAACAACCCAGGTTTACTTCTTTCTTTTTCTTATTGGTGAAATGTATGTGGCCTGAAAAGTTTTTCAAAAAGAAGAGGACACTTTATAAACTCCTTTATTCTGCTATTTACTATTATGAAATTTGAACACGTTGGTTAGTGAACTATCGCTCTCTCTCTCTCTCTCTCTCTCTTTGTGTATGTGTGCCTTTTCATTTAGAAGCTTCAGTCCTTTCTGTTTTCTCTTAGTTTAAAAACCTTAAAGTTAAAGATCTCCCTCTCTTTCATTGTGCCTTTTATTTAGAGTCTTCAGTTATTACTGTTTTCTCTTAGTTTTAAAACTGTAAAGTCAAAGACACGGTAGCCATCTTTGTTGATACAACGTGCAACGCGAACGAAACAGGGTATCACAGAAAACTGAACCCTAATTAAACATTAGCACATTGGATTTTAATTACATTCCAGCAAACGTCAAATATTCTTAGCGAAACTAAAAGATGAAATAAGGATGATCCTTTCGATTTCAATAAACTTAAACAATAAAACCGTTGGGTAATTTGAGTTTTAAAATCTCACTGTGTATAAACAGTTTACCCATCGAATCTGGTATTATGTCAAAGGTTTTGATCATTGCGAAAATCTATATTTAACTGACAGTTTACAGGCAACTTAAGTCGCGCGACTATCAAGTTTATTACACAAAGGATAAACATGTTGTCTATCTACATATTTCCTTTACACGGGCGTCCGTGATTTTATTGGCCTATTTGTGAAGTGCTTTTCTCCAAGCACTGGGCAACAAATCCCAAGCCGAGATTGCAGACTTGGAAATAAAGAAGAGAACGGCAATTATGGTCGCCATTAAAGTGTAAAACGGCAGTCAAAATCACGGAAACGCTAACTAAGTTCACACTGCTCCCAGTTTGTAAACTATAAAGCCTAACATTGCGTTGTTGTGAAGAATAAACCAGTCTTGCGTATATACATAAGGGTAGTATACCTAGGTAAACACAGAAACACGTCACTGAAAATTTCTTGTACCTCATCATGTTCAAGACAATGGTCCCTCATTAGAACACATGTGCTTTTATTAGTGAGTAAATAAGTTAGTTAGTTAGCCAGTCAGTAATTATCTCGTTGTCATTATTGGTATCTCATTAAATCATTTAAAATTTTCTATCTGTACATGGTAATTCATTTTATCCCTCTTGCTATTTAATTTGGCTGGTCAGAATTTAATTCTCATCAGCATTATTATCTCATACGGCGTTTTCCCGCCCGTTAAATTTTCATTCTGTTTAAAAGGAATTTTACAATGAAATCGGCGAAAATAAAAGAGTCATTGTTTATTGCGTGTGTGGCTTTCCGTGGCTAAAGTTTCCAATTACAGGCAAACGCTTAATAAGAATGATTATACCTCTCCTTTTTACTATTTTCCCTCTACATGTGACAAAGTTCCCAAGAGAAAACGAAAAGCGGTGGTTCGTAGCATGCGGTTTTAGGGAATGCGATAACAACCCTTCCCTTGTCGCTCTGTTATCTCATTTCTTTAAGTAGAAGAGCTTGTACCAAAATTTCATAAAATTGTGCAGTACCTTTCAAAAGTTGTTAAGAAACGTAAATGAAGACGGGTAATGGGGTAGAGCCAGAGAAATAAGTGCGCTCCTAAGCACAGCGCCCGGTCAACTGTGAACAATATAGGCCAACACGATGATATTTTGTTGTTTAGTTTGATCTTCTTGTGTTAAAATAACCCAGAAAGATATATTTTCATTGAAATAGTCATTGACAGAGTATTGCAGTATCTCGATTGACTTCAATTAAAGTAAACATGATGGTAACTATTTCAAAGCAAAGCAAAACGTGAGTGTAAATTTAACAATTTGCTTGGTGCGGCCTCCCCACGCGCCAAACACCTGCCTGTCTCGCGCAGACTAATTCATATTCCCGTAAACACCACAACGCTGGATTGAACCTGGAAAACATAGTAACATCATGAATATTAAACAACTACCTGTAGAGGTTTGGTCATTAAAGACCGCGTTAAATCATTGGCTCTGTGCGTCTTAAAAATCAAGATTTGTGAAAAGTAAAGAAAGAAGCAAGGGCACATTCTTTCGGATCATGGTAGCAAGTGTAAAGGCGCATAGACGCTAGTGCTTGAGTTTACTAGCGACAGGTGTATTATCGGGTGTAACAGGAAAATAAACTGCCCTGCTTTGTGATGAGCTTCCAAAAACGAACACCTACTCGGCGACGAGAGAGAGGGGCTGTTTGAAAAGGGAGGTCGGTTTAATAAGCTAAGGGCTGACAGCAGCGATGATTATCTACACCGTCGCATGCTAATTGTAGGGAAAGTAGTATGTTTGAAGTTGATTCAGGGCTGTAAACATGGGGACCAAGAGATAAGATACTATATTATGTTGGTCGGTATTAAATCTAAAGTTAACTTCGCGATGGGCGTGTGTATTAACTTTAAAATGAAATGATGATATAGGATTAGAAGATAATAATTCAGGGTTCAGAACCAATTTATCACAGGCATATTCTTGATAAACTGATGGCGCCAAATTGAGACTTAGTTCTACCTTAATTTCTTATAGTGGCTTAATAAACGATCCAGACCACTCGGCCACGTGGCCGATCAGCGACCATAATTACAGAAATAATGAGCTCAGATAGTTTCAATCTTGTTTTTATCTGAGTAAAATTCCTGATTTAAAACATGTTGAATAAATTAACTCATTTTCGTTTGATACTCTTTATTTGAAATAACTTTTTACATGCATACGTTCCTGTTTTTGTTTTCCCACTTAGATAAACGCCAAATCCATTCAATTCAACACAAGTGAAATTACAAACAGTTTATTGTTTTTCCTTGTTCACCTAGGTTTGTTAGAAGTTTTCCAGTTGAACTGAATCTACATTTTTATTGGCAAATACGACGAAATTAGGAGGTTTACTAACAACGCAATAAAGCAATTGGTCCTCCATCCGAAATAAGACGAAATAAATATTTGATTTTCTCATGACGAGGTCAAAATTGTTAACACTTCACGGTTTCAAGATATATTCAAATATCTAAGCAAAACCTTTACTGGACCCATTTAGATTTGAAGTATATGAAGGAACACCCGCAACGTTTCTTTGCATTTAGTCACCTATGCAATATTCCCCGGCCTCGTGTGTCTCTACAGGTAAGGTACCGCTCCCATTTAAATCCGGTCAGACGACTTTAGAATATTGAATAAAGGCCCAGGACGCGTGGAAGAAGCATGGGAAACTAATCGACTTTTAATGTCGCGTGTCTAGTGTAGTGGTGCGTGTGCCAGTGGAAACTTTGTTCTGACGCATGACTGTCACCGACTGTCATTACTTTCAAATTAACGCTTTTGGTTCGATTCATTAAAACGCTCACTACAAATCTCTCCCCTGCGTCTTTCTGCCTGTGTGTCTGGCCCGGTGTCCTGTGTCTACCTGCCTAGCTGTTCATCTACCTGCGTATTCGAATGCTTGACATTTTCCTACTGCTACCTACTAATTTTATCATATACAGAGTCTCTTGCAGCATGGTACCGTCTCTAATCATGATAGAGTCCCCTCTTTCATCCAAAGGCTGTGTTGTATAATAATGCCAAAGCACAGCTAGTTTTTTCAGCCTGATGAACGCATAAAATTTCAGACTGCTTGGTGCTTCTCGAACTTTTTGCATAACTACAGGGCATTTCATCTTGTAGGCTGTCTGTTTGAAAGAAAAATAGGCAGGTATATTTTAAAAAAGAGACGATTTATCTCTTTTTGTCGACACTGATATTTGGAGATGTTCAACAGCTTTTTTGTCCAAAGGTTTAGTGAAAACCCGCATCGCCATTTGGGAAGGCAAACATCCCTCCCGCATGTCACGCTGGAGTATTTACCATTCTGTGTCCCAGCATATTCGATTATTCACTATGGCAAACCCTTTGCTAACCTGCCGAGTACGTGCCGTTCTTACCTGTGGCACTAGGTCATCGAAAGGTTTTTGCCCTGTATGGATTTATGGTTGGCTGAGTTTCCTACAAATGTGTATGCAACCTTATTTTGCCAAAAAAAAAAGTGAATGGAATAAAAAAGTAAACCAAAAAAAGACAGTTACACGCAGAAACAGTTCCTAGCCAGAAAAAACATCCTCTTTGTTAGGGGCGTCAAAGACGGTATTAAAAAAAAAGTGGCGAAAATGTGTTCTTCTTACAAAATTAGTACAGACTCTGGCCAAAGTAGTAAAGAGGCTGTTCTTTATATAACAGACCGATAGCGTAAGAAAAAAAAAGCCACCCCTAAACACGGAAATTAGACCTTTATACCCCACCCTTCTGATATTTTGCAATTAAAATCCACATGAACAAGCTTGAGAACGATTAGGACGTTTAAAGCAAATAAAATACTTCATGTTATGGTTCCATTTTCTGTTGTTTACAAGCACTGCCATTGCTTTAGATACCAAACTGTGTCTGTATGCAAATCATACATTCGCATCGGTTAACACTTTTACACTTTTTCAATAATAATTTGAAACTGCAATACAATTTTGGATTATTTTGAAATCTATTCTGGACAGACAGTAAATGTATCTTATAATAAATTTGTCCTTAAAATGAATAAAAGAGAGAATTCAAGCTCAATACAAAATATATTTTTCCGGGGTTGAGGGGTTCTTTTACTGAATGAATGATCGAACGAACGACCGAACGAACGAATGAATGAATGAATGAATCGAACGAAAGAGGAAGTAATACACAGCTACAGATGTGTGGTTTGATATTTGAAACTAATATCAATTGTTCCACTAAAGTTACATTTCTCTTATGCAGGTGCCATTTCGCTTTGCAACGATGGTTATTTTCATCATTCTTATTTAAAGGTATTGGAATAAAAACTCGAGTCCAAGAAGGAAGTTTAAAAACAGCCTTGTAATTCGGTGGAATCGGTGGAAGACCAAATAACTGAAGAATAGAAATAATATATGTGTCAACACTTCCTGCTTCATACGGTAGAATTCTTGTACAAGGAGCAGTATTTAAACATTGTATTTCATTGCGTTATATTCCACTTATCTTTTCTGTTTCTGTATATGCCCCTATTAACAAACATTAAAAGGTGCGGTTGTTTGTTTGCGGTTAGTGTGGCTCATTATAGGTGGAAAAATTAATGTCTCTGAACCAACGTCATTAACATTTATGAGGGTTTTGACAGTTATAAGTGATCACACGCCAACCGGAAACAGTTGGTAGATAATAATAAAGTTCAAAAGTGAAGAGTACAAAAGTTAGTCAGAACACGCATCATGCGATTCTTTAGCATATTTGTACGTTTCAAGAAGACAATGAATTGAGCCATCCAGAATCGAATAATTACATAACGATATTATCAAAAGTACATCGTCGATGCGTACTGGCAGTAATCAATTAATTTGTTTCATTTTGCCACTAACTTTCTGCCCCTTAATGCTTGAAATTCAGTCTTTATAAAAAGCTTACTGCCTGGACAGCTAAGACAAAAGCAAAATATATTTTGTTCTAAATGAAGGCACACAAAACGTGATAAAAGAGCCAGAAACATTTAGAGATTATCCGTGGTAAGCAATAAGTTACAATACAGCACATTCCATCGACAAGGATAATGTAGGTTATCTTACATGTGAAAACGAAAGAGTATAAGGATACATTAACTAAAATACTGAGAGCATTTAATAAGAAAATATCTTAGAATGACAAAACTTTACTGAAGCTTTAATTTAATTTATAATCCAAAGAGAAAAATATGCTTTGTTCAATAACTAGAATAATGTGGCTAGCGGGAGTAAGTGAAAAAATCATCGTAACACTGCCGTGCGAAGGGATTCTGATTAGTATGAATATCACACGAACTGATTTGGCCATCTAACAATTATTTAAGGTGGGGCTAACTTGGCGCCATAGAACCCCATGTTTGCATGCCCCCCCCCCCCCCACACACACACACACACACTCACTCACTCACAGACACTCACCTATTTTATCTGTAGCTATTGCATAGTCGTAAACAAACAAAACGAAATGTTACAATCCTCCACGAGTACAAATTAAGATCAGAGTTGTTATAAACCGTGATACAGACGTTTGAAAATAGTCTTCCTTGGTGAACAGGGTGACGCAAAATACGCATAAGCATCGTTTACTGCTTGAAATTCGAATAAATTGAGAATCAGGGTAGGACTAAATAAAGCGGGTTTAATAAAGCAGGCCCATACAAAAGTAATGAAATCAACTTAAAGCTGTTAATGTTACACTACAAAAGTATGGTACCGTATTTTGGCATGTCACCCGTTCGAACTAGCACGGGTGAACGCGCCATTACTTGGTAACGTCAGTTCACCCCATACACAAGGAAGTGTACCGCGACAGGACTTGATCACACTTAAGATAAAAATACGCAACAAAGAAAAAAGTTCAGCTAGAGGTCTGCCATATATAATGAGCCGAAGGAAGCGTTTCATCCTATACAGGCGTTAGAGTGAAAACTGAGTAAGATTGATTCTCCTGAACAGATTAATGCAGAGTTCACTTAAAGAAAAATGCGGCCCGCTTATTGGCGGTGGAATATAAAGAGACTTTGTAGAAAAATAGGTAGAGCGGCAGTGAATTACTTTAGTGTTACGATCTGGTTGTATTACTAACGATATCGGGCGGTGTGGTCAGAAAATGCACACCAAATAAGATATATTCTATCAGTGAGCCAATATTGTTTATGTTACTACCTGATATTATGCTGCTATAACTGTCAGGAAATACTTATCAACTTAGATGCTTATTATTAATGGCCGAACATTCAACGTGAGCCCAATTTACAATGTATTTAGTTGATCGAAGCATAACAAGTAACAATTAGAATTCCTCCGTCTTTCACGCAGATAAAAAAGGCCATTTACCTTGTGGACTCCACTATTATGTTTGTAGTTTATTATAGCAGTGTTTTACAATAGTTCTGGTATGCTGAAATGGTTTAATACCGTCTTACGTTTATTGACCTTAGCGATTCAAACACGCACAGTTGTACCTACAACAAACATATAAATATCGTTGATTATTATAAGATCGAGATGAAAGAAATCGATACATCAAAGTTTTACCGACATAACTGAGTTATCTTAGACTCTGCAGGCCTGTACTCGAAGGTTTAGATACGAAATCTTATCAGAATTCCAACGTCTTAACAAACACCTGCTCAGTATTTTATTTTAGTCCATAAAAATTCTACATTGTTATGTTCCCCTTCAAAAAAAACAAAAAGAAAAAAAACGGAATTACTTGAAATTTAAGATCCAAAGATTCAACAAGCGCCTTTATCTACCTTTACTGAATTAAGATATCTCCCCGTCATGATGCTTTTGGCCAAAGTCTGAATTCTTTCGTGGAGTCAGGTGTTGTTTCTTGTCATAACCACATTGGAGCCAAGGAAGGAAGAAAGACGGGATTCCCAGAGATTCCCATCTCTTGCATGTTTATGATTACACCGACCTTGATGCAAAACCACTCGTGTAAGTCTTACTTGCCACGCAAACCAATCTGTCAACACCTGGCCAAAGTTTACATGGAGGGCAGCATCATCTTTGGACAGTACAGGTTACTTGGCACTGATTCTTCTTCTTCTTCTTCTTCTTATTATTATTATTATTATTATTATTATTATTATTTTTAAAAAACCAAAGTAACTTTTTTTGCTTACTGATTGCAACAGATCAATAAAGTCAATAGCGGAGAGCAAATGACATTACAATAGCATCGTCTTGGGTCTTAGCATGAGACCTCAGTGTAAAATTTAATAATTTCATACAGAAGGAGCCGGTGCTGACAGTATGTATGTTACATTTATTCCATCGCCTGTTCTCCAAGAAGAGTATATCTCTGTCATTTCGTTTTCTCATTTTGTAAAAAATCTTTACTTATTTAGTCGATAAAAAAAACAATTACGACTGTGACGCATGTTATGGCACGTGATGTCAGATACTGTTCGTCTTAATTCATGCATTTCTATTTGAAATATACATACCTTTCAGATAGCTTTCAACAATGTTACAAAATCCATATTGCGTGCATAAATCCGAAGTGGGCATTAAATTCCCTTCATTTTAGAGGTATGTAAAATGTGGCCAATTACTGGAGGGCCGTGGAAGAAAGTTCACGAGAAAAAACAACGAACACTACTAAAATGTGGGAGACGATTATATTGATTTCCGGCCAATAAGCATCCAGTCTTCATGAGTAATTGCATTAAATAACATATGAAGAAGTAAAAAAGTAAATAACATAAAACAAAGTCATTTAAACAACTGAAGACTGTATACATGTTTGCACTATTATTTCTTCACAGATAACATTAATGTCATTCAAGCAAACAATTTTTTTCAAATGTGTACTGAAAACGTCCAAAAGAGGAACTTTCATTCATCTAAATGTTAGTACAAACAACAGCCCCAATAAATCACATCGTTACACGGTTAATAAGCCCCATGATATCAGCAAAAGGAGTAGCACGGCAGATGCGTGCAAGCAAAGGTGACTCTTGGTGACCCACGCTTTTTTCTGAAACGACGCTTACTATCCAATCAGACTCGCCAAAATCGCCTTCCACGTGCCGGTGTCGTCTGCTCTATTATTTACATTGTCTCAAATTGCAGAGATAAGCAGAAGATCGTCAGGGGTTTTTATTCAAGCCCAGTCGACCTCAACGTCACCAGTTCTTTGGTGTCAATTGTCTTCTATCTATGCCCCCGGTTAAAGTCTTAAATCTCCAACATTTTAAAGAAGGTTCAGTTCTCTATGCACTTTATTCAACATTTGATCCCCTTGCAGATTTTACAAAAATGTCTTTTTTCTCTTTTTGATAAGGAATTAATTTCCGATGGAAACACGTGCCTTGGTTTTTTTTCTCTTACGATAGCATCTACAGCAAAAATGCTCGGACGATCCCTATCGTATTATACCTAAACACAGCTCGCATTAGGGGCAACATTTGGTTAAAATTGTAACTTAAAACATGCTTATCGCGCCATGACTCCGAAAGTAGTAGCCAGGTTCTTGTATTTGAATCAATCTTTGTTGCTCCACTGACCATAACCTATAGAACGAGTCGGGCTCGTGCAGGGGAATTGTTCTCCTAACCACAGCTTCGTTCAGCGTGTAGGATCTTCCCCAGCAATGCACATGAAGAGTATAAGCAACATTATCGGGCGGATTGCAGTAATAAATAGATAAACACGAAGCTCTTTGTAAACAAGGTTAAAGCTGACTTTATACTAACTTATCAGCAGTGATGCCGATTATATGAATGTTGCAACACTCTCATCTATTGTGCCGTTACATGGTTGATACTTTCTAATATGTCATTGAGCTGACATCTTCACGAAGTACATGTCGCCGTGTTACGCTGCAGACTGGTGAATTACTTAAGGAGGCAGAAATGTAATACTTCACTGATTTAAACTGAGCCAATTTCGGAAAGTTATCGGACAAAATTAAGCTCATGGTGACATGTTTAAGTTAGCATAGCCCTTTGTTCCATGCACGTTCGGTGACACTCAAATGCTGTTAACCCATGCGTTGTATGAATTTATGCAATACGTTTCCGACAAAGTTTGAATCATACTCGGGATTCAATCGATTATTTTAATTTTCATTAAACAAACTGCAATTATGCATTGAAAAAAACTACATAAAAATAAGACATTGAATGATAAATCATCGTAGTCTTTAGAGATACTGTTTATCATATCTAGCAGGCACGCGTCGGCATCGGTTAAGTTTAGATACCACGCAAACACGACTTTGATTTATTGGCAAGTCGGTTCTATAAACCTACTGACTCCACTCGTGTGACAACTTTCATTGAATTTTAAAGCCCTGTGTCCCACGCCTTTGGTTTGAATCATGCAGGTAGTAAGCGTCTTTGCTGGAGTTTTAGTGCGGTGCATATCATAATGCCCCCATTTTATCCCCCGGCCTGTTGTCCCATCTGCCTACGTCTAGGTGAAGATGGGCTTGAACGATCACGCGTCAAAACATGGTCTAAGAGAGTTGAGGAACTGCAGCTTTACCTTAGTTTGAAGAAAAGACACAGTTCAATAAAGCAATGTGGCTGTATAAGACTTCATTGAAAAGATTGGATTTCTTAGTGAGTGGATTTAATTCGGGGTTTGTCGCCCTTTGCCGACTACCTGTAAAATCGCGAGTGCGTTGCTAGCCAGATGGCTAAGCATTCAGGAGGTGAGAGGTGGGCGCACACTCGCCGTTGTTTTGTGAAGTTATGGGTCAAAGAACCCCATTCATATTCAAGATTGTAGAGAAAAAGGTCAAAAGATAACGGAATGGATTAATATTGCTATACAGGAACGACCACATATCATGTCTTTCTTCCAGTTTGCCGAAGATATATTCACCATATGTCGTGTTTTGATACAATAAGGTGAATAGAAAACAACTAGCACAAAATATCTTTTAATTTGGCAGTTTAATTCGCTGGTAATCGATTGCATATGTTTAGAAATATAGATATAACAAGCTTATAAATATAGAAAATCAGACATATTTACAAAATTACAAGATTCAATTTTCTTAGCTAAAATAGTTTGCTTTATATAAAATAGCATATATCCGCAGTTTGTTCGCCCTCTACGTCGTAAGTACAACCTGTCTCAAATCAAGGTGTGAAATTCGTGAAAATTCTTGTGAATAATTAGCATGGAAGACAAACGATGTAAGTAGAGAAAAGGTAAGTTTTTAGCGCCGTTCAAGTGTCGTCTGCCTGCAGAGATTGGAAGCAAATTGGAAGACATACAAAAGCGCGTGTCTAAGGAAGCAATTTCAGTACATATATCACAACTTCTTATCACAACCAAGTACTTCTCGCAATTTTCAGCTATCAGTAGAACTTATTTTCTTTAAATATTTACAAAACCGATAAGTCCTTCATAAAGCTCGTATTTTTCACACACAATGCATGTCTCATCAGTTCATATGATAATTAAAATTGGCAGTTGCTTGCATAAGTTCGATAATTTTTTTTTCGCGTGCGCCGGCGTCCGCTTCGTTTTGGCAGTAATCAGGCTTTAGGTGTTTTCTTCCACAGGAAGAGAAAGACCCAGGCAGCATGGCATCAGAGAATCGTTGTATTGTTGAGTTTCACATGACTCTTCTTAAGCACTTTGATCTAATCTGTAAAAAAAGAAAAAAATTTAATTTGCCATGAAATATATCTTCCTTTTACTCTATGTAATCGAGCCGAGTTGGCACGTGCCAACGAGATAAAAAGATCCGTCTGCAAATAAAAATAAGTTCAGGCAAACACAGCGCTTTATCAATATGAGGAACAAGCGATCGAAACGATAACACACATATTGCAAACCAGTAATGCATCGGAAAAGGCCCTAATACACTAAAAGTCATGAATAAGTAGATTGGCTGAAATAATTGCATTTTAGTCTTTGAAAGACAAAGACCAAGTATGTAAAGTAACTCAACACCTTATTCAGACGAAAATAAGATTAAGTGAAACAAAGTTTTTAATATACGATTATTTCCGCAAATATGGGCGGTCTGCTTTTTTGAAAAAATTCTGTGTGAAATGAAATATTGCAGAAGGTGTGATTGCAGTGCACTGTTTGGAGCGTGTCAGCGTTTACTTTTTGTTAAGCGAAGTAAGTCTGATCAATCGTGACGCTCTCCTAGCCAGGCGAAGTGTGGAACAATCTAAACAACCATTATCGGTTCAATTTGCTTTAGCTTTCCTGTCAATTTCCATTTGCTGCACAATGTCAACAAACACAGCCATTCATGCTCAAGGTAAACATTGACTAACTGTGTGAATTTTGCTGCCATTGTCGAATTCTCTCTCCCGTGTATACTTTTCGGCAGTATGAATACATATCAAAATTTCAAATGAGGACCATCAAAATAATTATCTTACTACATCTCCAAAATACCGAACTTCGTATCAAGAAATAGAAACGGTCCTTGTTTATTAATAAATTAAACTTTAACTGTTAAAACTCAAATTCAATCAAATAAATACGAAAAACTTACCAATTTATTCGAACCAGCTTGCGAAGTCTAATAAATCTTCTTCTTCGGGACTGAAGTGGGCCTCCGAGTCGGATGTCTCACTTGGTGCGGGCGAGCGACTTTCTTGTGACGAGCCGGGCGAATGGCAGCTTGAGACCGACGCGTGCCCTTGACTGAACGCCGCATTCACTGCATCATTTTCATCTAATAGGTCTTGTAACTGCTTGATGTATTCTGCAGCCGATCTTAGTGTCTCAACTTTGCTCAGTTTCTTATTTTTTACACTATTAGGAACATGGTCTCTTAATGTGTGAAAACAGTGGTTGATGAGACGGACCCTATTTCTTTCACGTTGATTCCTCCGCGCGACCGCGGCTGGACGAGGTTTTTCTAGCCCGAATTTTGAAAAGTCTAATCTTCTCTTACAGCGCAGGCTTGATGTTTGGCTGTTTCCGCCGGGTGACGCTGGCTCAATTTTTTTCATGGGTCTCAGTGGAGGGGTTGGGGTTAGATTTGAAGCATTGGAGGTCGTAAATGTCGCACCTGCTGCCGAAGGCGAAGTCGTCAGCAAAAGATAGTTGTTTTGTTGCTGCGTTAATTTTTCCGGCGAAGTACATGTCGTGATGGTGGTAACAGGGATCAGTGTGATACTATTCCCGTTTGCAAACGCCGCTACAGGCAGAAGGTTAACGGTGTGAGCAGTTCCCGAGGACTGCGCCATCGTTGGATGGAAGCCCAAGAAAAAAGTCTACAATATTCCTGCACCTCTAAGGCGTGTGCCAAGCGCGTGCGCTCCCGAGACACGGAATCGTCTCACTAACAATGAAAACCTTTAAATTTTACTTCACCTTTTGAGCCACTCCACACTAGAGGAGGCGTGGTTTTGGAGCGCGATAAAGTTTATTCAGTAGCCTAAACTCCGCCCTAACGGACCCGGGCTGTCAGTCATTGCGTTACTTGCTCGTGCGCGACGTGCGACACTGTGGTCTACCTGAGGCTGGGATGAAAAGAGTGATGGGTCGGTAGTCAGGTCAATGCGTTCCCTGCTTTAATATGTCGTGGTCTACAATTTTTTCCTTTCTTTCATGCGTGACAATCCACTCTCTTTGGCGCGCCACATGATTGTGAAAAACAGTGTGAAGCTAGAACTACCTGCTCTGAATAGTGACGCCAGGTGAAACAGAACGCTGCGCCCGTTTGATAGTCTCATCACGTCTCTTGAATAGCCAACAAAATCTCGAGAAAAAAACACCTCGTCACTTTTTATATTGTTAAAAGTTTAATATCTTCCAGCAAGCTGATGTTGAAAGTCAATGTAGAAAACGCATTATCTTGTGAATCACTAGACCTCTTCCAGGTATTTACAGTTAAATCGTTTGATATTGACCACAAATTAAGGATTGAAATTGGAGAAAGAGCAGGGAAACAAAGAAATGCCAATCAAGATCTAGTATATCGATCTTTTGGGGTTGAAAATCGGAGTAAATATGGTTGACCTTTGTTAGAAAGTGACAGAACAATGACAGACGCATTAGATAGGTTACGATGACTACAACTAGCATTTGTGTGAGAGTTACGTGTGTATTAAAGTAATCTTTTCTATAATACTACAAACCCCATGTTTTATTTGCTAGCACGCCATGTGGTACACGTAGAACATGGCTTCACTGAAGACACTTTGAAACAACATTTTAATATTCAGCAGAAAGAGTCTATTATAGCGTGTATCAAACGTACCGACTATGTTACACCCCACTGTCATTGCTGTAACCTACACAACGTTTAACATGATTTGTATTTCATCGCCGCGGTATAAATCTAAAATTATCTAACCCTTCCATCGTCCCCGCACAGGTATTCACGGACAAAGCGGACCCCGTTATTGGACTAAATTTGTTTTACTTTTCAACGTCCCACCTATTTTGAAAGCCGCGACACGTGCCTGAGTACCTCACACAGAAAATTGATTGTGATAAATTTCATGAAAGTGGAAAGCAACACAAACATGGTGCAGTAACCAAATGATATGGCGAGAGCTTCACGCCTTTAGTGTCGTTGCCTAGCAACCGAAGAATGGGCGCTCCATACATGCTTTTTGTCTGCATTAGGATCGATAGACTCTTATGTTTAATATCTTAAAATGTATTAGTGTTATCAGATGATAGATAAAGACCCTCATCACACCAGAACACTCACATATTGGATTCTGTGTGTCGTCGTGGTATTTTACTTTCTTTGATATGTTCTTTCTGTCTGTCTTCCTTTATTCCTTCTTTCTTATTTTCTTTTTTTGTTCCCATATGTAAAATGTACTGGCTAACTTTCATGTTTTTCTTTGAAATTTCCTCTCTTTTTTAGATTTAAATTTATCTTGTGTGTAATTTAGCCTACTTATTTCATGTTTCTTTCTTTTTCCTTTTTACTCATGTTTCGAAATTCTTTATTGAATACATAATTATCTTCCGGTCGAATTCACAATCAACACTCCTTACTAAATGAGCAAATTACGTGCATTGCATCATATTACACGTTACACCATGTTTGAACATCTATGATATACACTTTGTCAACATAATCGAGCACAAAAGAAATCGTTAAATTGGTCATCACTTTTGAAGGTTAAATTACACGCCAACGAAGTAGGAAGCCATCTCTTGTGGATAACAAGCACTGTACGTGTATTTGACAGGCACAAACAAAGAGCAAAAGCACGTTGGGAGGGAAAGACAAAGAGGTATAATGATATCTCTTTTTGGTGCGCGTGTGTGATACGGTGCCTCACTTCCTCTCCGCCTGCCTTCACCGCGACGTAATCACCGTTCCCTTCGCGTCTCGATCCCAAATGACAATTACATTACACGGATTACGTTTTAGATACGAGGATAGGGTATAATTTGTGACAGCGATAAGGGTCCCGTCTATTTTACGCCAGCTTGTTACGTAGCAAAACATGAACTGAAACAAAGCTTATTTTTGACAACCTTCAACCTGTCATTCACAGGGTCGGTGGTCCGGAGTCAACTACGGGGTTTTTTTAAAGGAAGGCGGGTAGGGCGGAGTGGTGGACACAGAACCCAGACAGACTGGAGTCTCGACGCCCTCCAGCCAACTCCCTACATGATGACTTCATGCAACTGCAAATTATTAAAATATCTATCATTAGATTTTATGGCAGAGAGATGATATCGGTGAGTCGCAGTGTCCAATATGCTCTAATAGGTGCTCTACACCAGTAAAACTTAAACGTATGGCCTTCACTTTGAAAACTGTTATTAAATCCTAAGCTTCATCAGACAGTGCAAAGAAACCTTTTGACTGAGATGTCATGCAGTTTCACTACTTGTTACAGAAAAACCTATCCACTTGATTCAGAGCTTTTTATTTGTCCCTTCAGCGATAACAAAAGTAACAGCATTATCTATTGAAAATGTTCCATTGTGTAACTTCTTGAGCCGACTACTAAACCCGCCCGCAGTGATATAAACTCGCACCTCAGCAGCTGAAGTAAAAACTTCCTAAGTTGACTCATAGTCTCATATTTGTGCTGCTAGTTGGCCTGATTGTGCAACCACTTACTTCACCTCGCTTATTTCACCGATTGCTCTTTAAGGATTTACAGCCAAGCTACATTAAGTTAGAATAACGTTGTTTGCGGTGGATACGTTGTGCTTTAGGTACGTGATTATTGAAAACAAAACGACTTAATTTCTTTTTTTAAGAGCCAATCTTTTTCGGTTTTAAAAGATGACCAGGTGTGAATAAAAAAATGTAGTGTGTTTTGAAATAAAAAAAAATGAATGGATTTTGCTTCCCTAGCACAGTAACTCCAAATTCTGGCTTTCTTCGGACGAATATTTGGGAATGAAAAATGCGTTGTAAGAAATGTGATTTATTTTGATGAATTAAGTGGCAGCTCAGTTGACAATATATAATCCGTGGGCACTTAATCCGTTTCACAGCAAGCAAAGGTAATCATGACACCGGGAGTGCAACGTAATACCGTGATACGTTTTCGCTGAGGATTTTCACTAAATCCTTGTAAATTGATATAGTGAAAGTTACTTCTGTCTGTTTTGGTATAGGCAGACTGTTTGCTCTCTGCGCGCCTCCACAGGGCATTCCTTGACAATGCATACACTAACGGCAGCAACAATCATCACGCAGGCTCTTGTTTACTTGGCACTCAGCTGGCCAAATCATCGCGACAGGTTTGTAAACAGGGCTTAGTGCACAGAATAGCTGTCGTGGGATGTCTCTATCAAATGCTGTGATATCATCAGTGGATTCAGACCGTGCTCGTGTTGAAATAATCGAGAGGAGAGTAATGTGTAATAAAGTTACAAAAGGCAATGAAAACATTCATGTAATAATATTTTATCAATTTAATTAAAACTTGTTGAGATTTTCTCTGCTGAAAATCCCAGCATATTTGTTGTATTTGAAAGATATTTGCATTATTGAAACTGTAATTGAAAATGGATGGAAATGATAATCTTTCATTTTTTGTTTCGTTATTTAAATTTATGCTAGATTTATACATGATAAAAATCCTCAAACGATATACAACACTAGATGTCCATTCACATTGGTTCCTGCTACATTGTATGCAACAAAGAAACTGCAACGCCTATAAGATACTTTCCTTTACGATCTTTCCACATCTTGCCGCGCCTCTTAGGCCTACGCCCATGATTGAGGGCGTCATACCAGACGCCCGTTTGTTGCCAGCATAGCAACCTTGAGTACAGACGCTATTGTTAAGTTAATATTTTCAGGTTTGTTCACTTAGCTTCGGACGCTTTTTTAAAGTATGTTTAAAGCTCTCAAGTTTAATCCGACAGTCACGAGTACCCCCTAGTCACGAGGGAGCGAACCGCCGCACCTAGCTATGCCCCTACTGGTTTTATAAGTTAAAAATTGAATTCCTTTAACTTGATCCCGCTATATCTTTCGATCTATCATAAAAAACCATTGTTGGGTTGGGTCTCATATTCATTTCCTTCCTTTTTCAAACGCTAGATCTATAACGCCGGGGATATTGGATGGCCTTCACTGTTCACCAATTCTTCCATTGAAAAAATCACCCAAAAGAACCCGGCTAAGATTGTTTGCAAACATGTATTTATCTTTCATGAATGAAGATAAGGCGGTGAATGGCATGTTTTTCAATACTCTGGAACGACATGCAATGCTAGTGAATGGAAAAATGAACAAGAATTCCTCAAGAATAAAAAAGTTAACCCCATCCGAACCTCTTGCATTTCAATTTCCACTAAAAAGATATGAAACGAATGCGGGTCTGATGATAAAAAACTGGTATACATACACTGCTGGCAGCTGCTTAATTAAGTTTCACATTTGAACTTGAGAAAACTTTTTGAATAAGATCCCATATCAAACAGCTGTGTACCCCCTATAAGCTTAGAATCTCGTTTAAATCAATACAAAGGCTTTGACAACAAAGGTACACTTCAGTACCTGAAGAAACAAACATCGAAAAATGGGTGTGTACACAGCGTCAGCTGGGACCCGTCTTTAGCTATTGTGATTTCCGTGTTGGAGTTAGTGTCCACAACACCACCATTAAACACGCCTGTTTTAAACAGTTTGCTTACGGTGCCCTGGGTTCTCATCGACGCTTTTTGGTTGTTGAATAGGTGGTGCTTTTTCCACTCTTATTACATGTTTAGGATGCTGTGCCCACCAGAACACGAATACTCACCCCTCCTGTATTGATTCAAGAGTACCTAAGAGAACATTTGAGACACGCGTGTAGGTTGACAAGGAGCACAAGGCTTGTGTTAGGGGATCAAATTGCGGTGTGGCTTACCGCGTGGCGCGTGCCACTGTATACCCTGTCCGCCCATGGAGACAAGCGCCGTGAAAAAAAGACTTAACGGTGATTACCATTAAGTGCTGGCAGTAGTGATCAAAATATGAATTGTTAAAAGTATGCTTTTTAGTTGCTTATTTGTAAAATGCCATATACCAACATAGTAGTGGAAACAAATAAACAAGAATTCATAATTTCTAGCAAATGCATTATATAAAGGAAATTGTGTTCACGTTCAACATATTTAAAGGCATACGAGCGAGGTATTATACTCCCTTCATAGAGATTATGAGTTTTAGCATCTTTCCTTTAATTGCTAATGTCCACCTTTTTCCATTCCTTTAAAACAACTTTCCCAAAAACCACCATTAGTCCATTACCATTAGGCCTACTACTACTACAACAACACGTACTACTACTACTACTACTACTACTACTACTACCATCACTACATATTACTGCAACAACACGTACCATTACTAACACGACTGTCATTATTAACACTACTCCTACCACCACTACGACCACTACTACCACTAATGACCACTAATACTAATGACACTACAATTACCACTACTACTACTTCTACAGCGGTACTTCCACTATTACTTCAACGATTACTATTGCCACTCTGACTAAAACTACTAGTGTTTACGAAATATATAAAGAATGGTGCTGCTCCCTATAATAAAGAATGCTTGGTAAACAAGCATAAATTATTTATCTAGACAACATTGCTTTTTTTAAAAAAATTAAAAAATGAAACAGAGGATATGTATAACAACATTTATTCTTTGACATCTACTTATCAGAGAGTATAAGTAGTTGGGAAAGAATCTGCAAACAGTGCGCATGTACCAGTTGATGTCGCCCTCTAGTGGCTGCATGCACGCGCACCCGCCAACACTTATGAACACACACGCACTTACTTTGTTGTGGCTTCCTTAAAGCACTTCGAGAATCTGTTTAATTTTTACAAGCCTCTTACTTTCTATACGGTTTATTTTGTTGCGAGAAATATGGCGTTAAATGATATATAAGTGTTTTTTGTGTGATTGCATCTTGATAAGTTGTATTAGCATATGCAAAGTGCAAAAGAACTGGCAGAATGCTGCTACATGCATAACAGACAACAACGAATTCTCTCATAATTCCTCACTTTTGTTTCTTATAACAGAAATGACGACAAATGAAAGGTGAACAACTATTAATAATATTTGTAATCAAACATGGTTTGGCATGTCAATAAAGGGTGTATAAGTCGACCGATAAATGCTAATGCTTGATAGCACTTCAAAGTTCACCTTTCACTGAAACGGACTTGAATGTTACTTTCTTAAATATGCTAGACTTAAAGAAGGGCTTTCATTCAACGGGCTACTTGTACAAAACATATTTGTGTATGTGAGATTAATGCTTTCAGTTCCATCTGATTTTGTTTGAGTAAATATTTACCGTTCAGTAAGCGATTTATTGATTGTAATTAAGAAAAATTAATGACAATGCCAGCTCAAGTGCCAAAAGTACCAGTTATTTTCCGAGTGCTCTCAAATTGCACTAACTGAAAACTTGCTTATAAATAAATAAATACAACGAAAGGCACTTTGTTTCATTATACTTAAAATCGAAGGAGTTAAAGCAAAGGGCATTTAAGTTGTAACTTTCTCCTATCTTAAGACACGAAACATTCAAAGTCATAAAGGGGCCTGTCAGTACTATACCGTGCTTACATGTACGACCTGATTTTGGGCATTTTCACCAATTGACATAAGGGGTAGGGCAAAGCATAAAATTGATAAAGTGGTAAAGCTAGTGACTGCAATCTATATAAAGACCAATGGTAAGAATTGTCTTGATATGATCTAGTTCATATACATGTAAACGTTTATTTCTCTTACACCGAGTTCCACTTATATACGGCGAGAGAAAGAATTCTGACATAATCCTGATAATATTATGTTGATGATTAAATTTATTCGGCACAATCCCGATACAATTCATACAGATTTTTGGCATTTTGTTGACAAAGTGTTGTGTTATTGGAACACATTTTGTTGATTTGGCTTTGATAAACGTGGATTAAAGACTTATAATTGTTTTATTAATTCCAACGTATAAGCAAATTTCAAAGTTTTTGTATATTTTGCTGGGAATTAGTATTGAGTCAAACAAAATCCTCTATTCATATATGAATACAATGTAATGCAAAAACAAAGAAGTCCAGTGTAAAAGCCTTCTACTTCTTTTTTAGCACAAATGCAAGCTTAAAACATATCCATGATCCTATGTCAGGTGATGATGACATTTTTTAAACTACTCATATTTCCACACACCCTAAGGTCTACTTCGATGAATATTACAAAATTACCTTTGTCAATTCTCGTATCCATTCATTGGAAAAACCAAGGATCAGCATGTATAAAAATCACCTCTTTTTTCAAATAAATACTCATGTTTACATTGAGATTTATATTCGACTTTTATTATGGATACATTACACTTTCGAGCTACCACGTGGTGGTCCAGCACATTACTCGATATTTTTGAAGGAATATTATTAGCATCAAACAAAGTATCTTTAACATAATGGTCACCTTTCAACTTCCTACTGTATTAACGAGTGTCAACCTCACACCTAGCTAGAAACTTTAAACTTAGTTATGAATAGAACTATCCTTCAACATCAGGGTGCTTAGATATTAGTCAAGGTAGATTAGCTGTGTGATGACATCACGCTGTCAAGAGATATTCTCATGGATTCGTTAAGGTATTTAGTATTTGTGATATATGAATATGCAAGAGGATCTCAGTGGGTAGGTTTAGTTCAAGTATGTAACTTCACTAATGTATGAGACCCCTTGAAATCACATCCACGTAATGTTACTTACAGGTACAGAAAGGGGCGAGACCAGTAGGTGAGAATTAATGACCAGGGTTGGGTCACTATTTTTGTGGACATCGACTTCGCATAAGGACACTGATAGCCCGCATGCGTTAAAGAGTGGCCCTGAGTGGTGAACATGAGTCTCGGCTTTAAACATTTTCTGGAAAGTGAGCCTCTTTTTCATTGTGCGTTATGAGCCACCGAAACTCAACACTGAGCGGCCCCTATAATAATGTAGTGTGAAGATGGATTTATAACTGGTTTCTTTTTCGGCTTTAGGTTACCTTTGGCTAAAAAGCTGTCGAATATAGGCCCTACGTTACTTAATATTTAAATATTTAAACTTAAATGAAAAATATACAGTGCGTTTGGAAATATTTAACGACATTTGAAAATTTATGGCTATTGTGTTGGTAAATTTGAAATCTTTCTCGCTTCCAGTGTTGAAATATTATGAAAATAGAAAACGTCGGTGCCAAGAGACCATTGACGGTGTTCAAACAGCAGTACAGAAGCGCCACCCGGTGCTGAATTCATTCTGTCATCTTTAGATCACCACTAATCCGTTACTGTGTACTACTCTATTATCCCTTCCTTTAGCCATAGTAAGGAAATACTGGGTCCACCCTCGAGAGGTATTTATTGCTAGACAGTTTAAAAATTTATTTTTAAAAAGGAACTGCTTCATGGACTCTCTACAGTTTCTACCCAGAACGAGCACGTGGTCGTGATACATAGCCCTCTACCCCGCATACCGTTTATATGTGCACCCGTATGGCCGTAGATCCTTCCGAGGGTAGGTCAGCAAACGGGTAATAGCAGTTAAATCTTGATGTTTTATGGACGTTTTGTAACAAAAGAGCACTAAGTCGATTTCATAAACTTTTAGTGTTTGCCCTCCACGACGTGTCGTGGCACAACAACCGGGGGCAGGGGACCATAAAATTGCTAAGTTTATTGGAACTCTATCCTACGCTGCCCTAGGCCAGTGAATCCCCTGGTAAACATTTATTCTTTACTATATTCTTGTATAATGAAACGGAAAGAGTCATTAAAGTTTCGTGTCATTTATGCTTATACGTCATCATTAACTTGGTGATTTTAGCACTTTTTGACAGGCCTAGAGTTCAGGACTTTTGAAGCGCGGCTGAGGGGATAGAGAAGGACAAAAGTGCCTGAATTCCCTCGTGCTGTCGTGAAAAGACCTAGCCATGTATGTCATGTTTGTCGCGCGACGGGTCACACGCCCTTTGATATGTCTTCATTAACTTTGACAAGTAGAAGGGTCGGAGTGAAGGTCATTTCATAATTTTGGACCTGGCGTTTTCTCCGTGCCTGTATCGGTTACTGGTGACTTAGTTGGTTTCATAGGTCAAACAGGCAACGGGACAATTTGCACTGATTAACAAATAGATCTACTAACATCTTTGTTTGCCGGTGTCTTCTTAAAATATGCGTGAATCTAGGCGTATTGCCTTTCATCTATCAATCAAATGAAAAGCAGCATTTGGGGGCAAATGGAGACAGGTAGTGATCTAACAATCCCCTGTCTTTAAAATGCAGCCCATCTTTTCTTTGTTACAGATATTATCCAAGTTTTTTTGTTTAGATTAAGATGTTGCCTTCAATTTATTTGTATAAAATCTGATTCTTAACATTAATAAGATCAATATTCTGTGATAATGTAACCCATTATTTTCACAGATTTTTTTTTCAAAATTGTGGTGATGATTGACACGTTACTCTATTATTGTATCGGTTGGACACTCACCCTCAGTTGCCAATGGTTTTGTCCCTATTTTATGACCTAGAAGTCATTGTTCTCTTATCGTAATAATTAACTCTATTCACCACCTACCATGAGCCCCAGGTCAAGTTGAATTAACTTGAAGACAAAAACGGTACATGCAACCTATCGGGCCCAAATGTTTAATTTGTAATATTCAGCGGTTCCTAGCAGCGCTCACCTGTTGTCTCTATCCGTGCCGACCACAGTGCGTGTTAAAATTATGACAACTGGAAATTAAGGAGGGAGGTTCTTCGTAATCTGCCAAAGTGTTCACCATATGATATCATAATGTGCACATACCTGCAATTAACATGATGATATTTCTCAGAGACAAGTATTATATTCTTACTTGTAAACTAAGACAAATGTGTTGTTTGGACGTAAGAAGTCACATGTAAAATGGACTATCATTGCGATTTTCATGACCAGACGCCGTAATGGGTTAGTTATTACTCTTGTTAAGACATTTCTATAGTTTTCTGCACTTCTGCCTATTATTCCTTATCTCTTTTCAGTGGCCTTGGCTCTGCTTTGTAGGTGAAGTTTAAAAAACAGACGCTCGAAACAACATACTGGAGCTCTTTCGTGACGCACTGACATATTAGTTGAAACAACAGACAGCACAAGCTCTAAGGGCTGTAGAAAAACATCAGTGCTACTCTGCAGCAGGCAGCATGATATCTAACTCTTTAAAAAGACACTTGTTAAAATAATTGCTATCTAATTAGGTGCGTGAGTATTTTCATTCACAAAATGTAATGGATTGCCTGGAAGTACACTTCAATCAAGTGGCGCCGAATTATGTCGTGGTTGTACGCTGAGCAATTTCATTCAGTGCGTCCATTAATCTATTAAATGAAATATTGAGATACCAAATGCAATCTTAACGGGCATTTAAAATGATAAAAAACAACATAGCTTTTGCAAAATTCTAAATGAAAGAGATAAGCATGATGATGCAGAAATTATTAAAGTTTTTTTAAATTAAAAGTTCCTAACTCGAAATAAGTGGAATTGTGTTAGAGTGCTTAGGTTTATGTGGACGATGCATGCTATTGTGTCTGAAGTTCAAAGCCAGCAGATGGAGCAGGAACAACTTGTGAGGAGCCAAAGTGTCTGTACTATGTGTCGAGCTACAAATAAAAAACTTGCTGACAATGAGCAGTCGTGCGGTACTTTCATCAAACGACTTGCCTTTGTACTAAAAGTTTAAAATATGTACAAAATACAAATGCGATTTAGTTATCTAACCATTTGCCCAACTTTGAGGCGAAGGAATCTAACAAAAGCCATATATTAAGTTAAATATTAAAGGACATACAGACGAACGATCTGATTGCAACACAAAAGATGTTAAAAATAGAGGAAGAATCAGAAGTAACATTGTGAAATCAATGGTCACACTAGACAATATTTCTCGTTAGTATATATCGGTTCAACATTGTCTCCATAGTAATCAGTTTGCAAAAGTGAGTCCCATGCACGTAACATGCGAAGGTGCCAAATCAAACACACTTTCGAAAACGCAAGGCGCCTCACAAATGAAAAGTTGTTAAACGGGCAATTAACCCTACTAGTTGATTCCGGTAGTAATACCTGACAAAGTTTTAGTACCCTAGGTATATAAAAGTAGGTATAGCCTTTAACTACATGATAGCTACGATGTTCCGAAAAAAGCCGTATGGACAGTTATGGCCAATAAGCGCCCTCCCACTGTATGTTTGCTGTCATAGGATTTCAACTTCAATAAAAAAGGCATTCTACATGAAACGGAAGTTGTAAATTCTTCTCCTTTCATAATTCAAACGATGTTTTACTGTTGTGGCTCAGTGGTTCTAAGCTTCAGTAATAACGACGGTTAAGATTAATTTTCTTGCCATTTCATGAGCAAATCATTATCTTAATGTTAACTCGGATTATAATTATGACTCTCCAATTCTAAATGAAAAATGTGTAATAAAATGCATTTATTTAAGTTCCTGTAACAGGCATCCGAGACCCCAGCAACATCCAAAATAACGTATATTGATCTAACCTTGTTGTTGAGGGGAGAATATATATATAAAGGAGGAAAACGCACAATATTCATAATTGTGATACCTCATACAGGGTATGTGTTAATTTTGTAGAAGATGGTGCTAATCCGTTCAATTATACCTTATATAAACATATTACTTAAACTCTAGAGTGTAAATCTAATCTTCCTGACACAGCAGCCCTGTCTGAAAAACAGTGCCATATACTTTGTCCCTGCACAGGTACCTCCAAATATCCTGTTCTTTTAAAGATGGCGAATATATCTTAAGAATCTAACCGATGGTCAATCATGAGGAAAATTCTTCGTAATCTGCCAAAGTGTTCACCATATGATATGATAATGTGCACATACCTGCAATTAACGTGCTATTATGACAAAGTGTAATCTACAAAATCACCTTGCAATCAAATGTCGGTTGGTTTCATGACACTTCTATTTCGTTTCATTTTCGGTGTATGATATGATAAATTACACCGGCCGTAATGTATGTTTACACTGACAAGTCTTGCCGCAACAGATAACCCAAAGAAAACCACCTGCTTTGCGGCTCGGTTTACAAGGCATTACTCAATATGTGAAAAAATAAAAGTTTGCATTGCGTGTTTCTTAAGAAATTGCGGTTGACAATTCCATCAGATTTCTGCAATAGAACATAACATGTTTGATTTCATGACTGCCAGTAGTTCGACTTCAGTCTCACTTTTGTCGTTCGGTGGATCCAGGATATTAAGCATCAATCCGTCATTTTGCCTCAAATCCACCAATAATACTTGAACATGATATCTTGTTCTTTCAGTCTCTGAGTGCGTCCTTTCTTGTTATTTGGCCTCAGTCACTTTCAGTTGAGGAAGAGGGGGACTATCTTAATTGCGGTTAATGATATAATATAAGCAAGTGCTCAGTCTAAAAGTAGGAACGGTTACTTGATTCCTAGATTCGATAAGTTAAATCTTTAATCCGAATCTAAGGCCTCCGGCCTGTTACCATGTTTTACAACTATCCATTTTTTACATCGAAGGCATCTAAGGTAAAATATGCCAGCCGATTAAACATTTTTGAATTCCAAGAAACCGTAATGTTTTTGTTCTAATTAACTGTTAAGAAGGTAGATCGTAAATAAAACAATTTGCTAAGATATGATATTAAAGGACATTTCTTTAAAAAATGTTTTTCATCTTAAAGTACTTGACAATATTTACAATGCTTACCAATTTTATGTACATCTTTATGCGTAAATATTCCAATTTTTACTTTAATTTATGATTAAATACTCTATATTCACTCAATATTTATTTAGTTACAGCAAACTGAAATATGACTTATTTTAAATAGCAGATAATTTTCACAGAACCTGGGATCATTAGAATGTTATCAAAGCAACCGAGTCTTTCTGAAAATTGCATATTTCATAAACATATCTTTATATAGTGTGTCACTTTCATATATATTTATAAATGTATACGAAAAAGCGGCCTGAACTTTTTCACCAGCCAGAATTTATACGTGTGTGTGTGTGTGTGTGTGTGTGTGTGTGTGTGTGTGTGTGTGTGTGAATGTGACACACTATATTTACGGATAAATAGTAGCAAAACATCCATATTTTTTCTGCTTATTGAACTTTTAACTTAAAAGTACTTGTTGCAGTACTCTAAACGTAAAAATGGTATGAACCTTTATAGATGGATAATATACTAAATGATGTTGTAGGTTGAGTTTGAAAAAACAGTATCCAAATACACGATGTCAATATTAAATATCTCGCCTTGGGAAATTAATATAAGTAAACTGAAGCATAAGATCGAAAGTCAGCTTACCTCTGTATTAAAGATTTAAGTAAATATTATACTTTTTAAATCATGTATTGTTTTTCATTCAATGTCATTATTCATGCATGATTATTATTTTTTGCTTTCTTCACTGTATTTTTATTATTTGCGAAAAAAATTTTCGCAGGTCTCTTCCTCTGCTCGTTTGTGAGTTCGTGAGTTTGTGATATGTCGTAAATTTCTTTCCGGCGAATAATGGCCACAATTTTAAAGATTTTCGCTGCAAAACTTTTTGTAGATAGATGATAGACCCAGAATGGTTTGATTTTTAGTACAACAGGGGGTTGGGCTGTTCCTGGGGGTGATTGATTCTTAATTCTTTTAACACTGTAATTTCTGCAATCTCCTCCTACCATTTTGGTAATGATAGAATTATGGGCACTTTGGATTTTCCGTGAACCTGGCGGGTTGGGCTGTCCCCGGGGGTGACTGATTCTATTTTTTTTCACATTGTAACTTCTGGGATTTCATCCTAGACCATTAGAATGATGAAGTTCATTTTTCTTCATTTATTGTTTTATTATTATTTATTATTATCAGGTTTTTCTTAATTTCTTTTATAAATGTATACGAAACAGTGACCTGAACTTTTTTTACCAGTAAGAATTTGACAAATAGCAGCTTTCAGCATCGAAAGTAAAGCCAGCGAATCATTGGCGCGAAATGGTCCGGCATTTGTTTCTATTTCGACACATTTCGTCTAATGTGAGTATGAGTTGATAAACGAAATCCAGGCAATATATACTTACACCACAGACTCGTTTCACATCTATACCAGCAAAATACATAGTTGAAAAGAAAATCACCAAAGTTGACAGGAGTAAGGCACAAACAAGCTCCCCATTATAAAGGAGGGAATCGCGACCTCTTCAAACAACTACGTGCACCATATAGTATTTCTATATCTTTTGACGGGGTGAACTTTGCGGGAACCTGTATTTAGTTTCGGATGATTTCTTGGTCGTTTAACTTAAACATAATAGTATGTATACGTATAGTATGTCGCGTTAACAACAGCAAAATGATGAACGCAGAGGTGTTAACGAGGGAAGGAACATGCAAGCCATTGTGTGACAGACCACCCTGTCGTCAGTTGTTCGCGACAACGCTGCTTCTTTACGTAAGCGGGTACTTAAATCGTAAGCTGTACCGTCGATCAACTCGTTAATTGGACATAAAAATCACGATTGGCTTAAACCAGTGCTGAGTTCATTAAGACGCATTCAGGTGATAATGAAACACTTTTGCAGCTTCTAAAATGTTTAAAGGATAACTGTATTTTCAAAAGAAAAAAAATTAAGGGAGGAATCATGGTAAAATTGAGAAAAATTTTTTTAGAAATGCTTTGAAATTTTATCTTGCTGAAATAACAGAGTACTTAACCAAAAAACGAAGAATAAAGTTGTTGTAGGGAATGCGTCGGATAAATTTTATTCTGTTTTTATGAATCGACTTGGGTATGCGGCTGTTAGAAATTACCTCACAACGAACTACAGGGCATCAGTAAACAATGGGGATCGTCCCAGATAGCCTAAAAAGGGGCTGACGGCACTGTGTGACGTCATACGAGTATGAGTGGAGTTTAGCGAAAGCAACTTACTACTTTTTTTTCTATAGACTGTAACTCTAAAGACTTCGGAGAAAACAACCAGAAAAATATCCGAAGATATGTAATTTTTTTTTTTTTTTTGTTTTTTTTTTTTTTTTTTTTTGCAGCACCCCATTCGCTTGTTTGCCATTATTTTTGACCCCAATCTTCTCTGAATCCCGCTAAATCTCGTTATGTTTTACGTTTATTCGCGAAACTCTGGGGTATCCACATTAATAGGGCTCTTAAATAACGCTCTGTTGTAAGAAACTTTGTCAAAATGTGATTCGAGAAACACAGGAAATATATTACTCATATCAATTCGCAGCTTATTTTCAAACTGCGGTATGTTAAACGAGAACAAATAGACTTCATATGCACAGTTCGACTGATCTAAGTCCATTTGTAAACAGACACTTTCGCACAGTTTTAAGGCTAAGTAAGTTTATTATGTTCAAAACATATCATTTAAGTAAGCACACTGAATATTATATGCATGTTCTATGTATTTCACTATTAATTCAAAGTCTCTTTTTATTTACTACGATTTTATGCCATAACAAAGATAAAATTGCTTATTTTACATTTATATCATTCACAAACTTAATACGATTTTTTACATTGTAAATATAAATAATATTAAATTACAACTTTTAATAATTACGGGCTGCCTGCAGCCTTGCAAGTCTTGTGTTGAATCATATATACTTCAAGTCATCTGGTAAAAAACATTTTCATATTCAGTCAGTTTTAAAAACGATTTCCAGAATCAATCACAAAACAGAAAATATTCATCGTTTTATAGTACACAGTGTCCTCCACGCAGGGATGCGGCATTGGGTGGTTTCTGCGGACAGATCTTCTTCAGTTATATGCCCGATGGTCA
The DNA here is from genome assembly GCF_001039355.2 of Lingula anatina. The sequence goes on along the minus strand of NW_019776113.1, from coordinate 196,192 downwards.
CGTTGATTCCATCGTCTCTCTCACAGCAAACAGACACTGCACACACCTTTGGGAAGGTACTAGCTGCACTGTCTGGAGTTTCAGCACTTGGAGGACGACACCCGCATCAACCTTCAGTTCAACTTTCCGGTTGACCTCCGGCCCTATAGAATCCCGGACAATATTTGCCTCTCTCCCGCTGGTCTCGTGGCTATGGCGGCCTTTGTCCGAAGTCACCAGGGACGATCCTGCAAGAATAATGAGGGTGATATATTAAGCTAAAGGTTAAAAGAAGCGAAAGAATAATGGGGAATGGTGACATCTGATATTAGAGGCCACTGGCAACGCCGCCGACACTTAATGCGGTTGGTTAAGCGTGTGGCTTCCCAAAGGAAGCTTTTCCAATTTCTGAATAAAACCTTCATTGCTGCTTATTGTCAAAACTGTCTAACGTTAACGACTTAGAAATACTTAACTATAGAACCAATTTTTCAAAAGTGCGGATTTGTATTGTAAAGACGTGTGGCCGAGCAATCTTCTTTTTTTCTTTTTAAATCCCGTCAACCGAATCGCTGCAGTAGAAGGAAACCTATATAATCAGCCATCCAGGCCTGAGTCTTGAAAGTGAACACTTTAAACCCACAAAGCGTTTGTTTGTTTGTTTGCTAGTTTTTTTTTCCACCAAGCAAGTCATGGGCATGCCCTGTTGGATGCAGCTTTCAGTATAAAATAAGTCATGAAAGACAAACCTTTTCAAATAATCCAACACTAAAAAGTAACGTTCAGTAAATCAAAAATAAAAAGGTGCACAAAAATGCTTTCCTCTAATTTGGAACTTCCCAATAACTCATTAAATGCGAGCATGCACAATAATTATTAGTTTCGCAGTCTTAAATGCTTAACATCTAAATCATACATTTGTTAAAACCCTTAATAATGGGTTTCTTAAGACGTAACAATCGCTTTTCCCCTATATTGAATAATGCTCCGGGAAGATCAAACGCTTCTTGTTAATACCTGTTATCATTTTGAAATTATAACATTTTATAGGATTGTTCGGCCTAAGGGAAAATTAGAAACGAGGGCTATTTGACACAGTAGCAGAAATTTTCACAAATGTTAAATATTATACAATTACTACATATGAATCATACAAACCTTCACATTTTCCAAATGTGTCGAACAGTGTGTTCAAAACCAATTGTTGAAGTCGAGCAGGTCATCTGGAAGTTCATCTTCGTCATCTAGGGTTGGACAGTGGTCACTTGCAGAGTCCGAGCCACCGAAACTGGACCCCGGTGACCCACCGTCCGAATACGAGGAGGGGGAGAGGGCAGAGTACCATTGGTTGTCGCTCTGCGGCGGCTTCACCGCAGTCTCTCCTTCGCTAAGGGCACTGTGAAGTTGACTTATATACTCAATGGCAGATCTCAGCGTGTCGACTTTGCTCATCTTTTTCGATTTGCCATTCTTTGCTCGGGTGTACTTGGCTGGAAGATGGTTTCTCAAGTCGGAAAACGTATGGTTGATGAGACGAACTCGATTTCTCTCTCGCGCGTTTCTTCTTTCCACAGTTCCAGGTTGCTTCCCTTGTATCCCACAAGGTACCTGGTAGAGCATTCGCCGTTTGTTTCGAAGAGACGCTTGCTGTCTTTGCTGCTGCTGCTGCTGCTGCTGCTGGAGGTGATGGTTTAGCGGGGCGGGGAGAATCGGCCTCTGAACTTGGTAAGAAGAAAAAGTCTGGTTGGGTGTGTTGTGATTGTAGCGTGCGGTCAGCATCTGCTCTCCCTGGGGTTCACTTGTTGGCATCATAACGCAGGCTGAAGGAAGAAACGATGTGGTCAACAAATCATTCATATTTACTTTAAACGACAGTTCAAACTTCCGTCGCGTGCTTTCCACGTGTGGCAACCGCTGGCTTGTGCCAAATTTTGCGAGCTGATAAGACACGAGCTTGGCAGTACTGCGTTGACTGGTAACGAGATATCGAGATCTAGCGCGTGGTAGCAACAATTTATACTCCTCGGCACGAGCGTAAGCTCCGCCCCCTGCACCTCTTACCTGTCACCTATACCTCGCGCTAACGGGCTTGCCACGCGCCTCTATTTTCACCTTCACCAAAGCGTCCCCTGTGCGGTGGCCCGCATCACCGGGTTTCTCGTAAGGAATGACACTTATGGTAATTTTATGGATTGCGTGCATGGCGAAGACTGTAGAACCAGTTACCTATGACGGGAAAGAGGGCGATGAGAGGATGGGGGCATTTGGGGCACAAAAGTTGACTGGAATACTTTAAGGGCATTGTATGGAAAAAAATTCCAAAGGGATAGTTGATAGTTTGCATCTTGCGAAAAATTCTCTCAACCATAGCATCTGAAATAAAAAAAAAGTGCAAAAACACGAAAATATGAATAATATACATTGTTACACAACGGAAATAAATTTCAACACTTTATTGTGCAAATATGTTGTTTCCTTACTTTAACTTTCTACATGCAAGCAATATTAACATCTTAGCATGCAAGATTTTTATGAAATTTAGTAAAACAGCCGCTTGGTCAAAGGTGACAAATCTAGTTTTGTGTGTGTTAATTGGAAGAACCCCGCGTTGAGATTTGTCACAGCGGTTAATCCTTCCCCATAGCTCGTTTTTCCTGTGACAAGTGCTACGAACCAAACTGTTAATAACAGTGCCTGGAGAACATGGAGATGCGGCACTGAAAATCGATAAGGAAAAGAGTACTACAATTATGAAATCTTATGGCAAAGTTTAATCTAACTTATTTTGTGGCTTTTCTGATGAATCTTTGTCTTTCTCTCTCTCCGTACACCCACACACCCACACACATCACCCAAATCTCAAATAATGGAACCTTTTGTGTCGAAAGGGTGTCGTAAATCATCTCCATACAGACTGGCGACATATAACCCACATTGAATTTCTTCCCATTCAACATAGCTCTCCCAGGCATTTTCTCGAAAAGTTTTTTGGGAGTTAAGCCTGCAAAATTTTTTGTCTTGCTTTTGAAATAATCTCACCAAATTGCCAAAAGCTGCCTTAATATGATTCATAATGTCTTTGTTAAGTAAAAATCTAAAAAATTAATCCGCTCTGTTGCCGGCAGTGCAATTCAATACTATAATAGGAGCAGGGTGCATATTTGCACGTAATCCAAAACTATGTCTCTAAACCATAATTCTTTCATGTAAAATTGACTTTTTTCATGCAATGAAGATTGAATTTCGAATCGTCTGAATAATATCTTATCTAGATATGTTACGAATTGTATGTACTCATGCTGCTAACATCCATTGAATCCTCATTGCCTCTGAACGTGCTAGTGGTGTTCAAATTAGCAATCTTTGAACTATTTCTAAAATTCCATACTCTTTTTTCAAAAATTAACACATAAACCAATATATGTTGAAAAACTATTCTAATTGTCATATATTAAGCAGATTTCAACCATTTTACTGACTTGTATTAGTAGTATACCATTGCATACTAATTTGGTTTTCGAGATGATGTGTAAAAGCAACTTCAACTTCATGACAGTTTTTGGCACGTCTTTATTAACACATTCTATAAGGTATTAACTTTTTAGTTAGCAAGTTTTCTTGGAAAAAATTGACTCTTGCTCGCGAGAGATCTTTTGTGCGACAATGACATTGTTTAAAAGGCCAAAATAAAACAATTTTATATAACGTGGGATATTGTGCCATTGTGCTCTTACCCGGTTGTCTTATTGATGACTCTCGTGTGCATGCACTCGTTTCGATTCATTTCGAATTCAGAGGTCTAGTATTCAAAGATACAAAAAGAAAATGAAGTCTGTTGTCAAGGAGCTTCCAAATGGAGGGTAATTTTGCACCGCCCACCACTACCAGCATGGTTGCCAGACATGTTCTCTGAGCTCAACTTGATTCGACAATCAAGGGCACCCGCACGCTCCCAAAAATAAACCCCAACTATCAACATATTTCATGTCAAGGAAGGCATTGAATTGGAAAACAGCGTCTTCTCTCCTTTCCTTCTAAGAATGGTACTTGAATGGAATCTACAGGTAGGGAAGCTGACCCTTGAACTTCATTTTCAAAGGTGTATCTTAGTGCGCACGTGGCTTTTGATGAAACGACGATAAGTTTCAGACCACGCGCACTGCTTTTTAATGATCCGGTTGTTGATATGCAAATCCGAGTGAGAGGCAGCGACCATAACCACATCAACACTAAAATTTTATTAGTTTTTGGGATTTCAACTTTTCATCCAATCAATGTCAATTCATTTTAAGTGTATTTTCATTTGGAACAGCGCCTTTACAGATGTGCATCAATAGTAATTGAGGGTTTAAGGGGGCCCTTTAGATTCTTGCGTGATTAAATTGAAAAGAGGAGAGTAAATTTCTTGCCCAACAACAGGACAAGTTCAATGGTGTCCCTGCATTGATTGGTGCAAAACTGTGAACTTCTCGACCAAGCCTAACGCGAACAATATGTTAATCGTTGCACAGCATACAACTGAGAGGAGCTTATCCCTTGTTTGGTATCCTAAGTTCCGTATTAATACGGTTATTTATGATATTCGTGTCCATTCACCTTAGGGCAATTTAATGTACAAATCCGCCTCTTATCTGAGAAAGCACTTCGCTTCAACTGCAGTGCAGACTACTTGAGTTTTTGTTTCTGGAGCCTCCTTACCGTTGTAAGATTCAGGTGTTATTTGTGTCGCATGCTGAGTTAGGCAAAAGAAAGGAGAAATACTCCCCATGAAAGTTATGTATGTTGGCACACATTCGTTAAACCCCACGTGCCCTGGAACTTTTCCTTCTTAATCAGAGCTACTTGTCTGACTTGTGAAATATACTTACTGAGGATCGTCGCCTTTCGTCTGTGTACCCGGTGTGCCTTGCCGCAGACCCTAGGACTTCCCCCCTCCACAAAAAATCGTAAAAGCGGTGACAGTCACTATCACGCGTGCCAGTGGCTTTCTTATTTCTAAATCAATCAATACCCGGTGGTATTAAGTCCCCGTGGTCTTATCAAAAATACATTGTTAATTATATTCATGAGTCTGTTATAGATGTTTACAAATAAAACTTTATTGTAAAAAAAATATATATATAAAAAAAATAGTACCAAAGCTTACAAAAAAGTGGACCTAAAGAAAATTCTAGAAGCTTGTCGCTATTCTGAAAACAAATCCAAATGATATTTGGGCACCTGCTATATTAAGGTATCCTTGTGAGTTGGAACTTAAGCATGAAAAACATTGGATTAAAAACAACCCCTTCCCGTTAAGAATAAACAAAAACAGATAAACGTTATCAGAAAGTATATTTACCATTCTCTCAAGCCTGTCTAGCTACCACACACGAATTGGTAGTTATCTCATCTCGTTAAAGTTGTTTGTATTTTAAACAACATGGAAAAGAAAGCATTTTACTTTGCTTAACGAACTGTAATTCTTGACGGTGCTCACATAAAAAACCGTAGTGATTAAAATGGTACTACGAAAGTATTTTGTTTTCGTTGTGATTTATCGTCATTTATGACCCCCAAAATAATGTCATTTGAGTGGCCCTGACACATTTAAGATTAGGACATGTGAAGGAGAGAGAGAGAGTGAGAGAGAATGGCTCTAGTTTTAACCCAAGAGGGAGTAAGCAGACCATTGGAAAACGTTTAGCACAACCGCGCTATAGAATTGATTCGAATATCATGGGTTCATTGGGTCACTAAGGCGGCGTCCGTTTGAAGACATTAGTCCATTTCTTTTATTCTGAACATGATATAATCCTAAACGCTATTGTGTTGGGGCGTTCGTTGACCTGCTTCTAGGTCATTGGGCCGATGAAAAGAAACCTCACGACGCGTGCCCATTGTTAGTTTGCAGTGCATAATTTGTTTGTTTGTTCGAGATGTAAACGATAGCGTAACAGAAGGGCAATTTCATATCAATTTCTGTAAAACGACACCAATGTTTAAATAAGCCAAGATTTGCAAATTGGGGATAATTACAAAGTCGAGTAACAGCACTTACGTAGATCTTAACTATGTATTATACACCCAAACTCACAATGCATTATCGACCACCGAAAAGCGGTTCAAAGTTTTGATTAGAACATTCCTAAATTTGCCAGAGTCATTTGTGAAACTGTGCGTTTACTGTTGTGCGTTGTACTGCATTGTTGCAGAACAATTGAATACCATGAATAATTCCAAATGAAAATTGATTAAAAGGCACATAGGTGCTACACGTATCGACATCAATATCTAAACACTGTTCAAAACAAACAACTCTTACATCAATCAACAAACACCTCTTACATTAATCATTTAAACGGATGCAAAAAGAAGGCAAATTACTAAAATAATTTATCTATGGTACTTGAGAATGACATAAAAGAATTCCCTTCTGTATCTCAAGAATTTAGAAAAAAAATAGTATGTTGTATTGGTTCAGTATCAATCATGGGGTAACAGCATGGGTGTGGGGGTACTGAGGGGGTGTCATTAAAAGCGAAAAATTGATATTATCGATATTATCGTCTAAATAAGCTATTGTATTTTGTGTATGCTTTGACTAAATATAAAGATGTGCATAACAAAATTGGTCCAATCTATGACAATATAAAAAATAAAATAAGAACACAAAATAAGAAAAGAACTAAGCTACAGACAACTTCTTGACGGTGATTTATTTGTCATTTTAAAGCAAGATAATCAGAGAATCGTTATGAAATCTATTGATCATTACAAGTGGACACATTTAATGATAAAATCGCTCCTCTTTAGAGTAATCTATTGGGAATTTGCATAAACATGAACCAAAGAAAAAACGAAAATGCCTATAGATCGATGTTGATTCCACTATTTCAAATACCTCAGAATATCAAATTCATTTCCCTACTCAGCCGACAAATCTAGGTTGCTAAGCGAAATTATTTATGTTACATAAGCGATGTAGCAAAAGTAAAATAGAAGATATGCTATATAAAGACGCCTATTATAATTGAAGTCGACTACATCTAAAGTGACAGAATACTAGAGAAAAATGAACCAAGCAAAACGATAAAATAGGGGTCTTGCGCAACACTGCGGGGCCTTTGGCGCTAAAGCTCTAAGTGTCCGAGTAGAAGGTCATGATCAAAAGTAACCCTGATAAAAAGATTGCCTTGAGTCATAACTGTCAAAATGGTTTATTTGATTAACTTAAGTAACGTACAAGCACACCGTTAAGTGGAATAATGAAAATATAAATTCTCAAAGAATTAGGGAACAAAACCTTAATTCATATACATGTACATAGACTATGTTGTGATACTGTCGATATAAGATAAAAGATTTGAGTTTCATAACAAAGCGCCTGGTAGCGCATCGTCCACAAAACATAATGTTCATCATAATTCAACCTTGTAACATGCGTGATATATTCATAGTCATTCATTCTACTTTTAAATGTGTCTATGGTCTAGTGAAAGATACCTTAAAGGAATTCTTTTATATAAAAAGGACTCTCTGCTGAATAAAATATATAGTTTCCACACACTTGACACATTTTTTTATTTTCTTGTTTTTGGTTAGATTTAGCGTTAACACTGGTTTTAGAATCGAGCTGATTAGCATATCAATATAGGGCAGGTGGCAGCGAATTAGAATATATATTTCCATGTGTGAGAATTCTAGAAAGTCAGATTTTGTTTTCATTTCAGAAACTTTCCATAACGAGAGATAGAGTTAGTAGTTATACTTAATTTTATGCAAAACTTAAACCTACTTACGTAAATAAATCTTTACCATGGCAAAGCCACACTTATAAATTTCCTTCAAGCATTCCTTAAATTTGAAATGATTATATTCCATTAGCGACAAGCCGAATTGAAGCGACTGCTAGTTGGACTCCCTAGGGCCACTCGCCATCATTTTACAACAATGTTACACGACTGGAGTTGAAAAAGCCCTAGGTAAAATTGTTAGACTCTTTCTTGTCGCACCAAGGCATCATACAAATACATGCAATGAGTTCTTTGAACAGCACTGCACACGGAACATGGATAGGTAACTCGAGGACCATGTTTAGGGGCCGTACGGTTCACATGTTGCGACCTTGCCCTGTTTAAAAGTTGTATTTTGCTTGCAGCACGCGGCAGATGGCCGTTTCAATTCAGATGATAAATGTGCCTTTAACATCATAAAAGTTGTCTTTGTGTACTCTTCTTACTGACTGTTACTCCCTCAAAGGTGCTTTCTTCTCCCATTTGCAGCCTCACATATGAATATTTCATAAACTGGGTATATATTTGTGAATTATGACAATTAATTAATTAAATCTATGAATGAATAAGCAGACCTGTTGAAACTTATGTGATTGTTATGTGATAAAAATAAAATTTAGAAGCTATATTTCTTTTATTACTATCTAGTACTCCCATTTATCTCGTCTTTCACAATGTCATAAAAAATTACTAAACAGTGAAAAAAAAGAAGCTGAATATTTGAACACTATATAAACGGTAGGCCCGAGCAACGCTTTTGACGCCTCGTAATGTGGTTACAAAACGTCTGTGCATGGCACAAATGAAAACAGGATGTCAACACAATGTATGTATCACACCTAACACAATTCATAGACATTTTGCAGAAGGCACTTTCTATGTGACTACCATCTACTTAGTATATAGCGTCTCGTCTAAGTCTCATTAAAAAGCTAAACGGAATCGGCAAAACCGATTCTAAATGATTCAAACACAATGGTAATTATTCATTTATTGTGAATAAGATAATATAACAAAATATTGGTTGCACTGGTAACCTTCATTTCTTAGAACATGAGTTCACTTTATGATAATTATTTAATCAATAACTTTTGCAAATATGTCTCCATGCAGTTCATAAATTTCCTGGTAAACCAATGGCTATTTTGAAAAGAAAATGTTTATGCTGTTAGGTTTTATACAATCCAACAAAATGTCCTTAGAGGTACACACAACAATCATTCATAAAGGTATGAAAAAAATGGGATTTATTCAGTGTCATTGTACTTTCTTTCATATCCTCAATAGTAAGAGTCTGTGGAATAACTAATATCAAGTATAGAGAAAATTATCCCGTAGATTACGGTCAACAAATTCAGCCATCAATTTGTCAGCATTGACTGGGATCTGAAACAGTAAATGTTGATAATATTTTACTCACAACAATGAAAATAATCACATTCTATTCAGATATTTAGTTGCTTGGCATATTCAATTAAATCAAACTGCTCAAGGTTTACAATTGATCCATGTCAAGTAAGATTTAACATTAAATGCAGCTGGATAAATGTCCCTCAACATATAAAAAAGTCTACTTTAAGTAGGCATGTTGTATCAAGTCAAATTCTTAAAATATTTCCTTACCTGTATAACATTTTTCAAGGGAGTGACTTGAAGAACTGGCCTGAATGTTTTCATTGTGTTCATATCAAGGTGTATACTGTCAGTATAACACGTGTACAGCACTGCTGCTATCCTCTCTACCTGACAGTGAGTCAATACTAAAATGAATGAAAATGACAATATTGTTACAAATGAAAAGCATATCTCTTAGGTATCTTCCAAATCTTGTTTTAAGCTTTAACACATGGGCAATTAAGTAGTATTTCTGATGTTAAACTCAAATGTATGCAGTAAAAAAAATGACCAAATATTTATTAATATTTCAAAAAATTAAATACTCCAACTACATACAAACACAAACATAAATTTTGTAAATATTTACAAGAAAATTGTTTTGGCTATATTTATATTTTATAAAGGTTTTGGGTTCATTGTGTGCCTTTAAAGGAATAAACAAGTTTCACATTATGTGTACCTATCTGCAACTTAAACGTTGGTTAAAGAGACCTGATCATAACTCACATTGTGCTGGAAGACCAGAGATGGTATTAGGCTGCTCCAGGTATGGAGCAATTGGCTGTCCATGAAAAGAACTGGTTTTCAAAGCCCTTAAAAAAGGAGCAGGAAGGTCGGAAACCATAACATCACACTTGAAATCTGTCACAGAGCCACATGTCAAAACTGCTATGTACGTGTGGTTTATATTGATGCTGGAAAACAGCTGAAAAAATCAATTCAAAATCAGAGAGATAAATAAATAATTTCAAAATTCAAACAAGCATGCTGTTTAAATGTTTCACAGTGTAAAGTATATTCAAATTTCTTACCAAACGCATATACATCAGGCAGAATATGTAGTTGTCCAAGAATTGTCCACACACATACAACTTAGTATTTGTCAATTTAATGAAACTTATTCCCAACTGTTACTGGTATATCACAGGAAAATAATTGAAGTTATTTTTTCACTCTTTAACCAAGATGAATATGAAATGAAGAATCAACTATGCAGATATAACACCTGTTGTGTCCAAGAAAAAGCTTGGGCTGCCTGTACTTCAGTCTTACACTGAACAACAACAACTTCTGGTTTATGAACTAAGCGATATATGTAGCATGTTTTATCACTGTGAGCATCTTGTGATAATGTACTCGTGTCCTTATCATCAAGTCCTGTGCATATAGCACCTATCTTTTCTGATTGTTGAGACAAAACATAGCACTGGGTAAACCCTGGAAAATAATAGCCACATGTCATAAATAATTATTAAGTAACCTGCAAGTTTGCCAGACAGATGTAAGACAGTAATTTGTTCACTTTGAATTATTAATTTTTTTTTTTTCGTAATAGATATTTCAAAATTTTATCTCCTTTTGTTAAAATTAAAATAAATGTAAACATTAGCCACTTTTACCTGTCGCTGCTTGACCTACGGCAATGATAAGTATGGAACAGTGCAGGCACTGGTTCGGAGATGATTCAATTTCTGATCTCACTTGTGGACTCCATCTGAGCACTGCAGGAGAGCTGTAAAATTTTTGCAGGTGCACTGCATCGTGAGTTTTAATGAAAAATGTTACTGAACTTACAATGTACAACTGTAAAAGGCGGACAATTAATTGTGGACTTCACGTCTATTTAACATGTTGTATACCAATTACTAAGGGCACGCCAGCTAAATAACAACTTAAAATTATCAATTCATTTGTCTATCATGCGTTAGTCCATACAGTATATAACAAAAATCTTATATATTATTACTAAATAGTATCAGTGCACGAAAATTCATGTGCTAGTATATATCAGAACCGTCAATAGGAGTGCTAACGCATGAATTTTTCGAGCTAGTATCAGTAGTGAATCTGTCAATGAATAGTTAATCAGCTAATGTTTGTACTTTTTGTAGTACAGTTGTGCTACAAAATACGTTAAGCACGTTAGTGTTTGAATAATAATTTGAGTCCAAAACGCATTTTGCAAAGATTTCACACAAATACCCTTACAAACAATAAACCATTCAAATAAACATATTACATTGCAGTTTCTAACGCATTTTCTTCTTCATCGTCGTCTTCGTCTACCGCGCGCGACGTGACTGGCAGTATTTCTCCAAAGAAGGTCGCCATGATGTCAACAAAACACGGAATTGTGGGTAAAACCAGACATCTTATTTTGATAAATTTACGTGTCTCTTTCATTCTGGTGAGATGGCTTCATAAGATGTAGACACGAAAGCACACAAAGCGCAAAAAATTCTATAGTAGACCTTGGTGATAGTAAATGATAGTTTTAAAAACACTGAGATGACGTCATGATATTTGTGCGGAAGTTCAGCCATGATTTTTGTTTTGGTTTACGTTGAAATGAAGAGCTAAGGAATTTTATTTGCAAACTCTTCAAAACTCTTGATCTAAGAAGCAAAAACTTCCAAGATGTTTAGTACCGTCTCTGGTTGGTTTCGTGGCATAAAAAGTGACGATGAAACAGCGCCTGAGACAGTGTCTGAAGAACAAGGACAGTCCAATAAAGAGAAGCCAAATGAAACGACATCGTCGCAAGCCAAAGCTGAAGATGCTGCTTCAAAGGTAATTTAAGGTTGAAAGATGTATTAAGTACTGGTTAGCGACATCGCCCTGGACGATAAGGTATCAATGTAACAGAGAGAGACACATGTATAATCTCATTATTTACATACATATCAAAAATCTTACTACAGCTTGTACAAGGTCAAGGCACCTAGAGAACATGTTTCATATAGCCACCCTGATCACATTTTATGGATAACTACCATAGATTACACTCTTTGCAATTGCACACATTTACACACATGTATGTGTTAAGTGTTTTTGCCCCTCTGTTTTAGGAGCCCAGTGGAGAGCCTGTGTCTGACCAAGGCTCTGAGAAAAAGGAAAGTCCTGAGCCAGCAAAAGAGGGGGTTGATGACCCTGCTGCAGGCATTCAGTTAGATCTGAATGAAGTCTCAGAAAAAGCCATCCATGCTGCCAAGGAATGGGGAAGTCAGTATATGATTTGTCAATTAAAGATGTTATTATTTTTCTTAAAATGTAAATTTTCTTCTCTTAATGCTCAATGTTCATGAGTGTTGGTTTTTAATGTCTATTTAGGTACATAAAATCTAATTAAGTAATTGATGTCTATTTGCTCGATCGATTTTATCTTATTCCTTTGCCTTCATGTCAAACCAGTAGAATATCTGGTATTTTCCAGTTTTATGAATTATTAACACAATAACAAAGAGCATGTGATCTGGATAGATGCCAGTTAAATATAAGACCTGACTAGAACAGCTGTAGTTCATATGCTGGTGCTGAATATTTTATATAGATGAATTGCGCAGTTCAAAACAAAGACAAGGAAAAGATTACCTGACTTCTCATTCAGCTTTTCTCTGATGAAGAAGTTTTCTTATCAGAATCTGATAAATGATTTAGATAATTAAATATAATTTGTGAATGATTGAATAACTAAATATGTATCCTAAGCTTTTAGTAAATATGCATTGTATCGGAATTAGTTTAAGATTAAGAAATTAAAAAAAAAAATAGATTTCAGTAAAATTTCCTAATTTTATACTAGGAATTAATATAAAGGGTGTTTTCTTTGTTTTTGTTGTGCAATAGTCATTGTAAAATTCTTGCCCCCACTCCAATCTCTGACATTGTTGATAACTACCTAGCATATTTAGCTTAAGGGGTTCCAAGCCATAAATTACTTGGTATGCATTGTATATAAATTAATATTTCTTTTTTATGAAGAAAATTGTAGGATGATCTAGAGTAATAATATACCTCGATTGTTCTGAGCAACATGTGAAGAAAATGTTCTCATATAAGTCAAATTTTATACCCTTTTATAATATAAATGGTATTTTGATATGGGCTGACTTTTTACAGGTTATTTGTTCAGTGTGGGCAAAGTAGCAACAAAGACTGTTGCATCTACAGCTGCCAGCACTGCTAAGCAAATCAAACATACTGTAGAAGAAAAGGTAAGTGAATTTTTGACAAAAATTTAATCTGTGTGAAAAAATAAATAGATAGACAGATATGTAGATATAAACAAAAAATAAATTGATATTGTAGTTGTTTGTAATTTTCCTGATAACACAAAGTTGTTTTGTTGTAGCATATTTATGCTGCATATTTGTAAATTTTGGAATATTCAAGATTATCTGTATGAACTTAGTATTTTGCATTTGCAAGAAAATTCACTTTTTATGGCAGCAGTATTATAATTCCAAAGCATTTTCTTTTGCCAGTTTGAATTTGTATGGTTTTAAGTAAAGTGACATTAATTTTAGACTATCCTTGGAGACTTTTCCAAAGAACAAGAACGTTTTGTAAATGAGAAGAAAGAAAAGCAGAGGCTGTCTGATGCTGCTGTACCTCCTTGGGTGGGTTATAATGAAGAAGAAGCAATGAAGACCCAGATCCTGGCTTTATCTACTGTATGTATAGAACTGTTTTGTCTTTTGCCTGAAGTTGTTTCTTTTGTATTTCTTGTTTTTGTCCCTAATGTAATGAATGTCCAGGCATATTTGAGGTTTACATAACATTTTGATACAGTTTGCAAATAGAAATAAGATTTTGTCCCCATCTGATTTAAATTGTCCATTTGATTAACCACTTTTCATCAGTTTAGTGAGTAAGAACCTTGGAATTTACTGAAAAATGATTATTCTATTCACTTTCAGGACAAAAGGAATTTTCTAAGAAATCCTCCTACAGGAGTTCAGTTCAACTTTGATTATGATATGGTATTTCCTGTTGCCATGGCAACACTGCAAGAGGATCCGAATCTTCAAAAGATGCGATTTGATTTAGTTCCTAAACAGTAAGTGTCATGCAGTTGATTGTTTTTCATGTGTACTGTTATCTTTTTCATGACTTCGTATAAGGTAGTAACAATTACAATTCACTTGACTTTTCACTTAGTCATATTTTATTGTGCATTCTATTAGAATTTCATTGGTTCTTTTAAAACATCTAAAATTATTAAAAGCACTGACAAAAAACATTATATTGTCACTGATAATACAAAGAATGTATACAAAAAATAGCAGCAATATAATGATGAAAAAAAATTATAATTTTATAGCACTCGTTCTCTTTGTGTAAACACTCTAGAAAATATGGGTTTTAGTGAAGTTTTAAAGGTGTCAATATTTTTTTGCTTGTCTTTTGTTTTTTTGGTAGATTGTTTTTAGATTGTTTTTGTTTTGGAACATATATTTCAAATGCCAGGTCTCCATAATGTACATTTGCTTTCCAATCAGCAGGTGAACACTGTAAAAAGTGGTTTATAATAAGTGTATTCCACATAGCTCTCATAGGTGTAATTTTTATGTTGTTTTTTAAGAGGTCTTTTATCACTAAGAGCCTTAAAAATAATAGATAAATTTTGAGTTCACTTAGTAAGGGTGAAAATGCAATTTTTTTATAGACGTAATTTAATTAATTCGTAAAGATGTAAGTTGTCTTTAAACATTTGTACAGATGGTCTTCAAAGAAAGTTGGAAGATATAAAACAATGAAAAACCTGAATGCAGACCCTAAAAGTTAGATAATGTTTGAAAGTTTATATGAAATGCATAGAATACCTTTTAAATGTGTAGAATGCTCAAGTTTACAACCCTGAATTTTTGTTTTACTTCTGTTTCATGTATCTGTGATATTTTTAGGATGAAAGAAGAGAACTTCTGGAGAAACTACTTCTATAGGGTATCACTGATAAAACAGTCCACTCAGTTGACCTCTCTGGCACAGCAGACTGGTATATTAATATTTAATTGCATATATTAACAGAGAATAAAAGTTATAATCTATACTGTTAAGTCAAAATTTTCTATGGTTGTGGTATATACTGCATGGTAAAGTACATACATTACATTAATATATGCAATAAGTTTCAACTATTGGCCATTTTACAGTTTTTTATCCATTCATAATAACTTCTTACCTCTGGAGTTTTTCACTTCTTCCTATCCCATTAAAATAGAGAAAAAAATAAATTTCATAGATCTTTTGAATTATCGTGGTGGGGATAGAGTCAAATTTCATAGATCTTTTGAATTATCGTGGTGGGGATAGAGTCAAAATCTTAAAGGAAAATAAAATATGATATAGAGCTGTTACATACTGTAAAATGACTGATATATTATTATTAGTTGAGAGCATGGTGGGTTGGGAATTGCCATCTTGATTATTGTTTGCTTGGTAAAATGGGGGTTATTTACTTTAATATTGCTATCCTGTAGGATCTACTGGTGAAGGGTTAGCAGTCAAATCAAGTGATAGTTCAAGAAGATCATCTACTGACAGTGGGCAGAAAGGTAGCCTGTTTTCTCATAATTATTTTGTCAGTGTAAAACTTCTGTAGTCTAAGCCACATAAAGGCTGTCACTTTCAAGTAACTGTAGCCAGGTGCATAATTGACCATTTCTTAAGTATTCTCCATGTTACTCTGAAAGGGCACTTGATGTCACTGGTTTCGGCTTGTATAAAGGCTGACTTGGGCAGGAGGGTTGCTATGCACCACAAGCAAATAGGACCAACTTCTTCCACATGTATGGATTTGTAGCATTTAAATTGCCTTTTAGTTTATTCAGCTACAGATTCACGCCCTCCCACTCCTGTATTCCTCCCAATTTCGTCCCATGAATTTTCAGGGTTTGAAGACATCCCGATGGTAAGACATAGCTTCTCTTGATTTTCAGATGATAATTCATCCACTGAATATGACAAATTGTCTGATGTCCAAGATGCCTTTTCTGCCCAGAATCAAGGTGAATGCTCTTTCGGTAATACCGATACTTACTGCCAATATTTATTTGACATGCTGACAATCCAATTTTTCTCTCAAGCTAATAATTGTGGTGTCTGGTGAAAAGCACAACCAAGGAATATCGCAATGGGTATCTTGAATATCAAAAAGGAAAGCATTTATTTTCAGCATCTTGGTAACATACTGTTCAAGGGTCTTACTTTTTGAATGCAGTTCTTACTTTCTTAACCAGAGGAAATAAAAAGCTCTTTGCTTGGCTGGTTTTGCTTGCGCCATGGATTATGCTGCTGGTGAAGTTTTTTTTTTTTTTTTGACAGCTTTGTCAAGTTTGCAACAAAGCAAAATAGTTTTCAGGGTTGATTGCTTAGCAGCAACTGGCTTGAATGCAGGGTGAAAGTTTTATTAAAATGTTGCTGGAAATATTCCAGAATTTACATTTAACTTTTTTCCTTAACCAGTCATTCATTCCTATACACTTCTTCATTCTCCAGTTTTTTTAATGATATTTCTTTTTAAATTCCTTTTAAAGAGATTTATTAAGCCTCTTTTTCATCAGTTTTTTTGACTCATTGAAATCTGCAAATGTGTTTTAATTAATGCAAAAATGTAGTAATTAGAAAGTGACATTTGGACTCTTTGAAGTTTAGGGAGATAAGTGCGATTTGTATACAGCAACGTATTGAAGTCAGATATTAAACATGTAATGTGTTTGGTTCAGTAGCAGCAAAAGATTTGGTTTCTTTTACTTTTGTGCATGTTAAAAACTTTCTTGAAGTGTCTGCAGGATTATTCTAATGCCCTTTCAGTAAGAGTTTCACCAGAAAATGAAATATCATTGAGCATAATTTCTCATGATATTTCATTCCTTGGGAAATGTGCAGAAAATGAAATCATTTTAGGTATCTGATATATTTATCTATGTGAAGTGTGCTATTTCAGTTTTTATGTTGGACCATCAATCATTTTAGTTATCAAGAAATAGCATTCCTGCATGTGTATGATAAGGGACAAAAACAGTTGAATTATTTTGGAAATTAAATATTGAAATTTAATTTTTGATAATTCTGTTAGTGAAACTTTTGGTGACATCCCATTACCTGTTACAGCATCCAGTTAGGCCCATGGATGTTTTCCAAAAATCATGTCTTATTTTGATGTTATAAAATGGAGATCCAGAATTTTCATTCTGTTTATATTTTATTGTATAGATGGCCCCAGTATTCTGCAAAAGGAAGGAGAGGAAGATCTACCCATGTCCAGTCCTACACAGGAAGCAGAGTTCATTAGTGATGCCTATCAGACCGACCTGAATGAGGACGACCTGAGGAAAGAGATGGAGCAGATGGGATTCAAGGAAGACAAACAGACAGCTGAAGGTAATTTTTTTTCTCTTCTGTTAAAAACCAACTAAAATGCAAGAGGGTTTTTCATCCTCTTCGGAAATGAAATGACAAATTACTTACTGTCGTGTTAAAAGTGGAGAGAGTGTTGGTTTGCTGCCACTAGATCTGTTGTTTCCGTTTTGTTATCATGACAATGAAATTACAACTGTGTGTGCTCCCCATTATGTAGATGATGTGGATGGGGATGTAGAGGATCTTGAGGTTGATCCTGATGTTGAGGACTGGGAAAAAGAATTGATGGATGAAATTCTTGAGTCAGAAAAATAGGGTGAGTTCATCAAGGGTGACTGGGTATTGTGGAAGGTTTTTTTTAGAGAATTGCTTCTTTGCAACAGGCTTCCTAATTCCTTTGGTATTGGCACAAACCACAAGCTTGTGGAACTATTTCTTTTTTAAAGGGGAATATTTCTGAAAATGAGATATTACAATTAAGTTTTAAAAAAATCATGTGAAAATGATTTTGAATTGGTGATGGCCCAATTTTTTGCCTTTTATGACTTTTTTACTGGAGTGTAGAGATATTTGGATTAAATTAAAACCATAGAAGATGGAGGTTTTTTAATGTGTGGAAATGGAAATTTAGTTGCATAATATGTTGTTATATTATGTTTATTATGATCCTTGGGTGACAGAATTAATTACCTTGGGATTTGATTTCTGTGAATGCTTTCCTTTGTTGGTAGAAGTAGGCTAATGAGATTAAAGCTTTGGGCAAATAGCAAAAGCTTGTAAGTGGAGAAACTATTTAGAATGTTTTCAGGAAGTTGCCTCTTAGACCCCATTCCCAGAGATTAGATCGATCCAAACTAGATCGACCTAACTCCCTGGGGGTGCACGCTAAATAGCTGTCAGCCGTGAGGGCACGAAAGTTAATTACCCCCTTACAGCTTCTAGTAGGCGGGACGGACATTTAAGCCGGATTATCTGACAGTAATCTAGTGAGACTCCCCATGGGGATAGATCGATCTAAAACTATGGGAATACGCCCTTAGTATATATTTTATGCATTAATACCTTTGACTGCGTGATTGATCATCAGAACCAAGTAGTCAAAAAATTGCAGAAAGTTGCTAGGCCATCGGGCTTCTGAAAATTATGAATAGATACTTAAAAAAGAAAGCAGGATATTGAAACCTTTGTACATATATTACAGTTGCTATAGAAAATAAAAATTGTGTCTATTATTTTTTTCTTTCTCAAATACATTTCACTGCTCTCTGTTACATGCAGAAATACTTTGACCTACATTTCTTGATTTAATAGCAAGTAGTTATGACATTTCAGGTTGTCAGAGTGGAATATAAGTTAGAAGAACTGAACATAGATTAAATTGTTTGACAAGCTGGCTCATGGTTTTTAAGGGGAGGGTGATAAATTGTTAACATCTTATGCCTGGTTGAGAGTCAATGGGACTTTGGAATGAATCTAAATAAAAACTCTTAATGTCTAGGATATTTTTTAAAGTATAGATTTTAGTAGGAAGTAAGACCCCTTATTTGTATTTTATGTGTAATATTACAATCTTGGACAATATTATTTTTGCAAATTTATGCTTTTTGGTATTTTATGGTGAAACACTTTGAGGGGGGATCTATGAATACTTTGATCAGCCTGCTTTTATTTTTAAGATTGAGAACACCAACTATAATATTTTATTAATATCATGTAGGTTTTTTGCCTTCTAAAAAAGTTTTTTGTTTTTCCAACAAATAATGTAAGTTTCATACTGCTACATCAACAGAAATGGCACAGATGACTGGTTGACATATAGAGAGTTAAAAAAAAAGAGATCCAAATTCCTGGCCATCGGTAGTGAGCACATATACTTCATACCTTTTACCTTTGCTTCCAACTCTCTCCATATCTTCAAGATATTTACATTGTGTTGTTTTCATTTCCAGTGAACAATGGTAGATCTACCTCAGTATTATAAATAGATTTTGTTGTGTGCTCAGGTTGACTCTTATCAGATAATTTATTTTTGGGTAATAAATCTCTGGGAAGTTGGTGTCAGTTTAGCACATTGTCCTTATATGCTAATGTGGTAGCTGTATGCTGTGAATTGCATTCATTTGGTTCAATTACTTGACCACTATCCAGCAGTTTCTTTTCTGTATAAAATCCTAATATTGATAGTTTTATGTTGATTTGATATTATTTGACTGATCAGTCTGACCAGATATGCTCATTTCACTTTTCTTTTGTATCAAAGTGGGCCTAGGACAACTTTCATTATTTTCAAAAACATAAATTCTGACCTAAAATGCAGATTGAATTTGTATACCTGTGGCATACCCATATTTTTCCATACACATAAAATGTGCTAGTGTTGCTTAATAAGAAGAGGAAAGAAAACTGTTTTCCTCAGGAGACAGATAATGAATATTGTTTTGCTGTCATTATGATCGTTTGGGATTGAAGTACTTACTTGTCATTTAAGTATTCTCCGTACACGTAATGAAAACCAATTTTTTATTTTTGTTTTCCAGAGGAGCATTTACCAGAGTGGGAGCGGGAATTGCAGAGAGAATTAAATGAATATGAAGTTGTTGACGATGGAAACAGTGACCTTGATGATGCAGAACTAGAAAATGAAATTTTAAAACAAATTGAAGAAGAAGCTGACCAGTCTTAGTGGGAACAAAACTAGGCACCTTACACAGGCCTAACCAACTACCAGACTCGGCACCTAAGGATCCTGAATTAACCGGTTTATCAGACCACACTACCTGTTTTCAAGGTGTGTGTCAGATCACATTTCGGAGTATCAGTCAGAACACCGACAGGATGAGCCCACGCTCGGCTGTCACCTTGATTGGATAGTAAACGATTGTGGTATTTAATCGCTATATAATTTTAAAACCGGGTGCATAAATTTGAAAGCCAATTTGAAATTAATCTAAGACAATGCAAAAAAGCCCTATCAAAAGTGGTTAAAACATTCAAACCGAATGTCGTAAAGTCTCCATATACCCCCATAGAGACAATGAAATAGAGTACTCTAAAGTAAGAGTACAGTTAAAGGTTGTTCAGCCGAGCGTGGATGAGCCCGCAGTCGTCCTACAAAATTTGTTCTGGAGTATGATACTCCGAAATGCAGGGCCGTAGCCTCCGGGGGGGCAGGGGGGGCAGCTGCCCCCCCTGGGATTTGAGGTGCAAAAAAAATAATCGCAAAGGTAAAAAAAAAATTGCAAAGTTGGTATCAATTATGTGAGAAAATGCACTCATGGCCACTAAACAATCATTCAACAATTTGTTTACAAAGGTGTACTGTTTTTATCGCCAACTCAGTTCATGCCAAAAAGTCCAATATTGGCGTGTTGTGTTGAAAAAATGACTGTAGGCTACTTATGGCAAAATGAACCCACAATTTCTGACTTCTGATTGAGCAATAAATAACAGTTAAAATGCACCAGAATGCAGTATTATACAAACAGTTTTTAAAATTTTTCCACACCGTGGGAGGGGGACAACCCCTCCCCCACCCCCCGGGGNGATACTCCGAAATGCGATCTGACACACACCTTGAAAACGGGTAGTGTGGTCCGATATATCGGTTAATTCAGGATCCTTAGGTGCCGAGTCTGGTAGTTGGTTAGGCCTGTTACATAAGAACACTGTTCATACACAAATAAAAAACAGATTGTTATTTTTATTCCCTCGAAGTCATGCCTCCAGATTGAGTTCAAGATCAGCTGTGAGAGTGCATAAGGGATAATAAATTAAAGTAGACTGAAGCAAAACTGAAATATGAAATCATTTTTTATACATAAACAAGAAGGGATAGTTTCAGTGGAATTTCAATGTCAGACATAGCCTTGAGAATTTTTTTTTCATATCACTAAAATTGTACATCTAAAAAGTCATTGTGGCTATTCGAATGTATTATTTCCAAAATTTTACTTTTTTTTTCTATAATCTCTCTGAAGCAGGTTAAGTATGCCAAAAAATAAATGAGAAAAAATTTGATTTTACAAAAAAAAATTTTTTTTTTTTAAGATTTAGAATCTAAATAATACCTTAGCATTTATAAATACATTTCATTCCAGACAGAATTGCTCTTGGAGGTGCTTGTAATTAGATTGTATTGTATATATCTTGTAAAATATTTCTGATTGGTCATGATTGTTCGGTGATGTTTGGTAAACACTACAAACAGCATACACTTAAGTGGATAATAACTGTTATGGTAATATAATACATCATTCACCAGCTAGAGATAAGTGATAAAGTATTTTTCGCATGTGAATTTTAGTCACATATATAAGGTGAATTCTTAGTCTTAGTCTTAAATTGGTGTTAAAAAGATTCAAAAAATTTATATTAATAAGAAGAATGTGATGTTATTCGTTTTTATCATTTTCACAAGTCTACAAAGAGTGGGCTTTTTCCAGACCCCCCCCCCCCCTTCAGAGAATACATGATGAAAAGCTGAAAATAATGGCCTTTGCCAGCACACCCCTAGAGGTGAAGATCATCATTTTTGTTTTTTCTCCAAAAGCATATAGAGGACATTAGCCCTCCCCCAACATACAGTTTGTAGACGTGAAAATGGATGATCCCTAAGTTAATTGTCAGATGTGGTTTTGCAAGTCACAGCTATATATAAGGGTGGTCACAATATCCTTAAGATTCATTGGTCTGAAAGTTTTTGATCTTTGCCTTTTTTTTTTTGCCAAAAATATTGTTACCAAAAAATGTTAAGATTAATGCACCCATACACCCTGTTAAAATGGCATATCTGTCAATTAACCTTTAGACATTTATTAAGTGCTACGTAATTTAATTTTGTGTACAAAATGTATGCAAAAGATTACAACTTATTACGATTGCTAAGATGCCATCTTTCACAGTTTCCTGTTACTCTCACATTTTTATTCAGTACAGGTGATAAATAAAATGTCATCACCTATACACTAAACATCACCTTAAAATTACAGCAAACTGTGAGTGATATATATACATATATGGTTGATAATATACATAATGCATTTAGAGTAAAATATGTGGAGGGTATTACAGCTAAATTACCAATTGTTTTCATAACATGGGGAAATACAAGGTTGAAAAGAAAAAGTGCCATTTGAGTTGTCAAATTTTTTTTTTTTTTTGTCATACTCATTCGGTTTCTATTATTTTCACATTTACCATTTTAAATGTTCATACACCTGAGTTAATTCCTTATAGAAAACTACTTCAACCTAGTTGCCA